>PVIY010043275.1:0-20422 GCA_004026745.1 Myrmecophaga tridactyla
ACTAAGCAACAATTTGAGAAAGGTCGATTGCTTCCAGATTCTGATATGGGTGGGAAAATACTATTGCAATGAAAATCTTGATGATTTACTGTAACAAGTAACCAATAGTTTATCAAAACCAACTTGTACAGACTAATAAATCTACAGTATTCAGTTTTCTAAAATAAATAAATAAAGATGGAAGATGATTGAAATAGCATGGATTTTGTCAAATATTATCCAAAATACTAACCTGGCATCTCTCTTGCTGTAAGTTTAAAATAAATATGTAATTTGGATGCTGGCATGTGAATAAGGCTGTCCATTGCTAGGGTTCAGAATGTTCTGGACATGGCTGGTCTGGTGGTATGGGCATGTCAGACATCTATAGTCTGTTCTGCTATAATGCTTATTTTGAAAATGTTACTTTGTTCCAATGCTACTGATAAAGTGGAGAACCATTTGAGCATAATGCAAATTTCGCATTTGCTTATGTGGGATTTCATTCTGCAAGGTGAATGCAGAAAACTGCACCCAGCTGAACTGAACTGCATAGTGTCAAATTAGAAACAAATCTGGGCTTGGGTCAGGAGAAATTTTATTTGGAAGAATCACGGTGAGGGGCGAAAGGATCTATTGCAGTAGGGCAAAGAGGATATCAGAGCGAACACTTAGGCAAAAAAAGGTCTTTTCTTTATAGAGAGTAGTTAACAAGGTGTGATAGTTAGATTCAGTTGTCAACTTGGCCAGGTGAAGGTGCCTAGATATATTGCTGTGGACATGACCCAATGGTGTGTGAACCTCATCTGTTGCTGATTACATCTGCAGTCGGCTAGGAGGCGTGCCTGCTGCAGTGAATGATGTTTGATTTAATTTGCTGGTGCTTAAATAAGAGAGCTCAACGTAGCACAGCCCAAGCAGCTCAGCATACCTCATCTCAGCACTCGCAGCTCAGCCCAGGCCTTTGGAGATGCAGAAAGAAATCACCCCGGGGAAAGTTGTTGGAACCCAGAAGCCTGGAGAGAAGGCCAGCAGAGATTACCCTGAGCATTCCCACATAAGAAAGAACCTCAGTTGAAAGTTAGCTGCCTTTCCTCTGAAGAATTAATGAAATAAATCCCCTTTTATTAAAAGCCAATCCGGGGCGGTCCATGGTGGCTCAGCAGGCAAGAATGCTCGCCTGCCATGCCAGAGGAGCCGGGTTCGTTTCCCGGTGCCTGCCCATGTGAAAAAAAAAAGCCAATCCGTCTCTGGTGTGTTGCATTCTGGCAGCTAGCAAACTAGAACACAAGGCTAGAAAGAACCCAGTGTGGGGAGTAGGAAGAAAGGGTGGGATGATCTGATGGTAGGGAGGGGCCCTTAAGGAGGGCTGTGTGCTGGTTCTGGCCGAGGTGCCACAGTCTAGGGGCCTTGGGGAAGGAGGGAATCTCAACCAAAATTTGGTTTAACGAGTATTTTGTTCCAATTCATCAGTAGGGACAAAAACAGGTGTGCTAATAATCATTAATGAGGTAAGGGATGGGAATTTAGAGGGTCTGTGTCTAGCCTTGCCATAGGTAAATAAGGGGGCATCTGCAAATCTTATCCAGCTCATATGGGAAACTGTAGTTCTTTGCAAATGAGAAAGCCATTTTTGGGATACAGATGGGTGAAAGGATTTCTTTAGCCATCGCTGTTTTCCCAGATCACAGGGCTCCAGTAAAATTCAACATTGTCAGTAGTAATAAATAAAATGCCCAGATGCACACACTTCAAACATCTACCAGCTACCTCAGTTCACAGGGCATGTGTTATGAGCCATCCCTATTCTAATATGATGTTACAACTTTCTCCCCGGTTTCAGATTACTCTTATTTCACCCCTTCACAATAACTCATGAGCTGCAAGCCCACTTTCACAAGCAAACTTCAGGTCTTTTTCAAGGTAAAGTACCTTATTCATTGTGATTTTTATGTATTTCTTAACCATTTAACATATGTAAAACTGACCAACAATTTTTGTGTGTGCGGCGGGGGCAGTGCATGGTCCGGGAATCAAACCCAGGTCTCCCACATGGAAGGAAAGCATTCTACCACTGAACCACCCGTGCACCCAATTTTTATTAAGTTCTTATCTTTTTTTTTTTAATATGTTACTGACAGAGTTTTACATATCACGGTAATTTTTTTGGAACACATATGTCATATTATGGCAGAACGGACTATTTGCAATGGGGCTTGGCAAAGACTTTCTCTTTCCCTTGACCAAGCTGCTGGCCTCACTCTTACTGCATCCCTACACACACCCTCCCCCAGCCTGACCACCTTGAAACTAATTTTGCAGCTGTGGAACTGCAGAGAGAAACAACTGGGATTGTAGGGGAAAAAAGACAACTTCAAACCCTATTCTAAATATCAGTCTCACACCGGACCTCCCTCTTCCCTTTCACCCCAGCCCTTAAGCTACCCAGGCTCCTGAGAAGCCCCCACCTGGGTAGTTCCTTATCTACCTCCTCTCTTCTCCCTGCCCTTGCAGACTCCAGGTGCCCTAATTACTGCAAAGGAAAACATCCCGCATCAAGTGGTCCCTATTGCACACTTAGGAAATCCCTCACCCATCCCAGTGATCCCTTACTATCTTCCAGCGCTTTTCCTCCAGCCCATTCCCAACCCAGCTTAAAAAGCTGGCTGTCCTTTGTTTCCAGGTTGCTGAGATCTACTCTCTTTCCCCTGCTTTAGCAGCCCCTGAATAAAATCACGCCTGCCTGTTTCACATTGTCCAGGGCAGTTTTTGCTTTTGCAGGTCTGAGGAGCTTCTTGGAGGAAACACTAGTTGCGTGGCATTTTCTGTTGTGTATATTGGCTGCATGGGAGCTTTGAATGTTTTGGGTCCAGCACAAGGGAACCCAGCAGAGGCAGGAGACGGGGCAGGAGGTGGCTGAGATTCTAAGCTTTCTCTGCTTGCCAAGCTGTGTGCTATGGCACTCTTTATCTGCCTAGAAGGAGCTCGTGAGCAATGGCTTGTAGGGTTCAACAATCACATCTATCGACACACTGGACTGGAAAGGGCTGCTTCTGAGTGACTGGTTGGGTAAGGGTGTGGCACATTCTGGGGCAGGGGCTGAAGGAAGGAGCTGGAGTGTAGGCAGAGCGGCAGCCCATCAGCCAGATCCACGCTATCCTGGGGGAGGGAAAGGAAATGTAGTTACAGAGGTTGGAGCCATGTGAGTCACCCAATCAGTGTCAAAATTCCAAGCAGCCCTGTCATGGCTGAAAGCCTGTAGGTGGGAGAGGGGAAATGGGAAGAGGCCCCTCCCCTCTCTCAGTGGGCAACCTCCTTCCCATTTAAAAGGAGGGGGTGAAGACTACCAGGCAGATGCTGAGTCTGGTTAGGGAAGCTGAGTGAGAGAGTTCCTGAGTGTGGGATACCAGACACAGCAGGGTTTTCAACCTCCGGAGTCTGCACCCTGTATAAGCTATGTGGACTTGCAATATGAGCTTGGAAAACTCGCTTGGCCTCTCCGGGCACTGGATGGTTTCCTTAAATGGAAACGTAAAAGATTGCACTATATCAGCAGTTTTTACACATTGCTCACCAAGAGCCTCTGATTCCACAAAGGTAGCTCTGGACAGGCCAAGGAGGGGAGAGTCCCAAGGAGGAGGTCTTAGAGACCTGGAGGAGAGACACCTGCAGAAACAGAGGGGAGGGCTGGGCCCTGTCCCCGGCTTGTTCAGAGCAGCTGGCTTTGATCTATTTTACATATTAATATTTCACTAGAATGGGGAAGAAGGTCCTTTAGCATACAAAAGTTTGAAAATCATTGACAGAACTCATACTAACAGTTTGTAGAGACAAGACAGTTTGTGGAAACATAAATAGCTTCCAGTTGAGAATGAAGAAGGGAACTGGGTGGTGTCATGTGGTACAATGTGCTTCCTTCTCCACTGGCCGCTCACCCCCACCCCCCAATTTCCCAAATGAAGAACTTCTTCCTTGGAAACTGTGATTCTTTGAAATCAGGCCCACAGAAGCCCTGCTGGTAACCACGATCACCAGTACATCCTGGGGCATGGAGGTTTGCTGACTGGTCTCACCTCAGGAAAAGAAAGTACTGCTTGTTTTGATTGAGTTTTGCTACTGTAGCATCTTTTTAGAGAGATGTTGTCAGAGTTAGAGTAGGTTTAAAGATAAAGATGATGAGAACCCTCTCAGAGGTCATGCTAAGGGGGTCAGTAATTTAACTCATTTCAGTTCAACACAGAATGCAGGAGCCCCTTGTGCGCAAAAGCTGGGCTCTCTGACAAGTAGATTATGCTATGTTTGCAGCTCAGTCTCTGCAGTTTAAAAAGTGCTTTCCTGTTACTTGACTCTCACTGAGCCCTGTAAGATAGGCAGTTGTCTCCAGTTTGCTGAAGAGGAAACTGGGACACTAGAGAGCAAGTGACTTGCTGTTCTAGTTTGTAATATACCAGAAACGGAATGACTTTTAAAAGGGGAATTTAATGAGTTGCTAGTTTACAGTTCTAAGGCCAAGAAAATGTCCCAATTAAAACAAGTCTATAGACATGTCCAATCAAAGGCATGCAGGGAAAGATACCTTGGTTCAAGAAGGCGATAAAGTTCTCAAGTGAGAAGGCACATGGCGAACACAGTCAGGGCTTCTCTCTCATCTGGAAGGGCACATGGTGAACATGGCATCATCTGCTAAGCTTTCTCTCCTGGCTTCCTGTTTCATGAAGCTCCCCAGGAGGCATTTTCCTTCTTCATTTCCAAAGGTTGCTGGCTGGTGGACTCTGCTTTTCGTGGCCATTTCGTTCTGCTCTGCTCTCTCTGAATCTCCTTCGTTCTCCAAAATATTCCCGCTTTTATAGGACTCCAGAAACTAATCAAGACCCACCCGAATGGGTGGAGACATGTCATCACCTAATCCATCTTAACAACCACTCTTGATTAAATCACATCTCCAGGGAGATGATCTGGTTACAGTTTCAAACATACAGTATTGAATAGGGATTATTCTGCCTTTATGAAATTTGATTTGGACTTAAACATGGCTTTTCTAGGGGACATACATCCTTTCAAACCAGCACACTTGTTCAAGGCAACCTTACTAGGAAGCAGAGGAAGCCAATTCTATGGTATCAAGGCTTTGCAGCCCCAGGCAGGGTTTGGGGACAAGCTACAGGGCCCCTCAGGAAGAGGGAGGAGCAGATTCCTGGTCACTGGACATCTCAGACTGATGATTCTCTAACTGCCCTTCAGAATTGAATCACTTTGCAAAAATTGAGATTGCTTACCCCAGACCTACTGATGCAGAATCTTGCCAGGGGATGGAGCCTGAAACCTGGATTTTCAGAAAGCTCTCCAGCAGGTGTTGGGGAGCCAAGATCTGAAACAAACCCCACCACCACCACCCAAGTTGCTGGTAACCACCCCTTTCCCGGATGGCCCTCTGCTCTTGCTTCAATATCTGATGCGAATTTTCTGCCCACACTGGAGATTCCAATCCCAGAACGGAGTGCCAACTTTGAAAGGGAGGGAGAAAAAGCTTTCTGAAACCAGGAATCTCTGAAAACAATGGGATTCAGATTTGAGCGGGCCTTCAGAAGGAAGCAGATCTGTTGGGAGCAGTCAATACGGATGTACACTGAGTTTAGCAATGCTGGTAACATGGCCGCCAGAGCGGAGCCCATTGCCTTGTTCTTTCTCCCTGCTCCTTTGTTCTCCGTGTCCCGTCACTGCCCAGGCTGATAAAGCAGTACGCAGGCACAAGGCACGAAACTGAAGTCTGCCTTCCACCCCAGCAACAGCAATCACCAAACCCTGAGCCTTGTCGCTCACCCCAGCGACAGCAACAGCCAATTCCTAACTTCCACTGCACTCGGACCAGCCCTCCCCTTCCCAAGAGTATATATGCTTTGTTCTCTCAATAAAATTTTGCAGCTTGATCAGAATATTTGTCTTGCTGTCATTCTTCGTGTCTCTTGTCCCATACCATTCTTTCCCTCACAGGAGTCGGAGCCTCGGTTGATCGTCCCGCAGGCCGGGACACAGATCTCCTGCATCTCAGCTGCCCCAGTCCACTCAGCTCATACATATCTGCCGCTTGCAATGTCCATCTCATCTGAGAAACATCATTTCCAGAGCCATGAGCTCAAGATCCTGAGTGGAAATATCACCATCATTTAGTTAGTGACAGATACAATACCAAGAACAGTGTACTCACTATTACTGGAGAAAAACATCAAATGGGTTTTTGAATAACTGTAGAAAACTCCCTAGAGAGTGCATGTGCAGATTTGAAGCTGTTAATGTACCCCAGAAAAGCCATGTTCTTCTAATCCAATCTTGTGGGGGCAGTCCTGTTGTGGATCAAATTGTTTCCATGGAGATGTGGCCCACCCATTTCAAGGTGGGTCTTAATCTATTTACTGGAGTCCTCTATGAAGAGAATAAAAGACAGAAAACATAGAGCTCAGAAGGGACATGGAGAGCAGAGAGATAACAGATGCTTAGAGACAATAAATGCCCCAGGAGATGCCAAGACAAGACATGAAATCCAGAGTTTGCCCCAGAGAAGGTAAGAGAGGTCACACAGATGATAGAGAGGGAAAATGCCCCAGAAGAGGCCAGAAGGACCCAGAGGAACTGAGAGAGCCACTTTGGAAACCAACCCAGGAAAGAAAGGCCAGCAGACATCGCCATCTGCCTTCTCATATGACAGAGAAACTCCAGACATGATTGGCTTTTCTTGAGTGAAGATATCCTCTTGTTAATGCCTTCATTTGGACATTTTCATGCCCTTAGAACTGCAAATGTGTAACCTAATGAACCCCCTATGTAAAGGCTAAACCATTTCTGGTATATTTGCATTCCAGCAGCATTAGCAAACGAAACAGCGCACAAATTCTTTATCAAGCTTTACAGCTCTGCGCCTCAGAGAGATGCCTTTGATTTCTGAAATGTGCATTCCTAGATGCAGGATGCAAATATGGATGGTGACATCAACCTGCTGAGCTGGGGTGGGAGATGGGAAAGGTTGAGTCATGGGCTAGGTGACATTTGCAGAGGAAAAAAATGATATTGGCTGGAATTATTTAGTTGCAATGGCAGAGGCCCAACTCTTGGTCATTTAAGATACAAAGGAAATTTACTGGAGTATCAGAAGAGCCCAGAATTATATCTGAGTCAATGTCATCAGATTCCTTTCTCCAGCCCCTGGTTCTGCTTTCCTCTGCAGAAGTTCAGTCTTAGCCACGCCCCCCCAACCAGGTGACAAAGACGGCCACGGATGGCTCCAGACCGATGGTGACCTAAGCATTCCATGGAAAGAATTCCCCCTTTTCCTAAAAGAGCCAACAGAAGACTGCAAGTGGAATTTTATCGGCTGGACTGTGTCATCTGGACATCCCTGAACAAAGCACTGTGGCCAGGCCAGAGCTGAAAGGTGAGGACAGTTTCATTCAAGTCACAAGAACTGACATGATAGAGATTAGCTTCTTAAGGGAAAATTAGGGTCTTGTTTTTGGAATAAGGGGGGCCTGAGGCTGAACTTGCAAAGACAACAGATGAGCACTCAGGAGCTCTTCCCCAGCCACCGTTGCAGAAATGAAAAGCTCTTGTTCTGGTTTCTCTCCTTTGCTGTGCTCCCTTCTCTCAGTGCCTTTGCTACATAGTTATTTCTTTACCTGCCTGTTTTCCTACATCTTAGGGTGTTCCTGGGGAACAACCATGACTCCTATCATCTTTAAACTCATGACTCAAGACCAAGCATATAGCAAGTGCTTAATAAATCTTACTCAGATAATATAAAATAGCACAGAACTAGGATTAGAGAATCCTCAGTTTTTGTCTTGATTCTGTCTCTAGCTTGTTGTATAACCTTTGAGCAAGTACCTTCTTCTCCCTTTCAAATACTAGATACAGGATCTCTGTCAAATACTAGATACCGGATCAATACTCTTTTTCTGTAAAGAGCCAAGATAATAAGTAGTCTAGGCTTTGTGTCACAATGACTCAATTCTGCCACTGTAGTTCAAAAGCAGCCAAAGACAATTCATGTGCAAGTGAGTGTGGCTGTGTTCCTGGAAAACTTGATTTACAAAAATGGGTGGCACCCCAAATTTGGCCCTCTAGCCATAGTTTGCCACCCTTTCTACTATATAGTTGTTCCCTTCATCTATGGCTGCTTAATAGATAGCCCTAAATCTTAGCAGCTTAAAGCAACAGCTTCATAAATTTGCTAGTGAACCTGCAATTTGGACAGGGTTTGTCAGGATGGCTCATCTCTGTTCCGGCAGCATTACCTCGAAATGCTCATCTCTGTTCCGGCAGCATTACCTTGAAATGCTCAACTCTGGCTGGAGGAGCCACTTCCAAGGTAGTTCACCCACATGGGTAGAAATTGGTGGCAATTCTGGGAACTGGCTGTCAGCTGGGAACTCATCTGGGTAGTCAGCCAGGAATTTGATACTTCTTAGTGTGGGCTTTTCCATGGGGCTGTTTGGGTTGTTCCAAGAGACAAGTAGTAGAAGCTGTTGGTTTCTCAAGGTCTAGCTCCAGAAACTGGCATGGCGTTGCCCCCTCCATATTCTTTTGGTCAAGCAGACACAGAGCCCACCCGGAGTCAAGGGGAGGGGACATAGTCTGCACTTCTCAATAGGAGCAATATCAAAGAATTTGCAGCCATATTTAATCTACTACCATGATCTCTAAGAGCTCTGCCAGTTCAGAGGTCTTTGGAATCCACGAGTGCCTGGCTGATTCTCAAAGCTGACTCTACCAGAGCCTCACCCTAATCCATACCTGAATCCCTCAAGTTCTCTTGACCTCTGCTGTGTCCTGCAATCCATCCCTTTTCTCCATCCCCACCCCCACCACTCAGGGCAGTCCGAGTGTTGCCACTACCTCTTAACTAGTGTTTCGGTCCCTAATCTATCCACATTACTTCTAAAGTTATCCTCCGAAGTGCTTCTCTCCTTAACTCAAAACCTTCAGTGACTCCCCACTGCCTGGAGAACAAGTTCCAGATTGGCCTCCACTTCCTTTTCCACCATTTCTTCTGAATACATCTTTCAAAACATCCTCCCTGGGTCTGAAAAGCCATATCCTGTGCCTGAAATTTATAATTCTCCCTCCTACTCCTCTTGGGCTGAAATGCAACCCAACATTTTAGGGCCAGCTCCCCAAATCCCCTTGGTGCTTTCCTAATTCTTAAACTATAGGTTTATGGGTACTTATCATTTGGTGTGGAGCTTAGGCCAATTTTTTATTTTTATTAAGAAATATCCACACACACTTTGTCCAACAGTAGTATACAATCAGTGGCTCACAATATCATCATATAGTTGTGTATTCTTCACCATGATCATTTTTAGAAGCTTGTCTTACTCCAGAAAAAGAAATAAAAAGAGGGAAAAAAACCCAACTCATACATCACATGCCCCTTACCCCTCCTTCTCACTGACCACTAGTATTTCAATCTACCCAATTTTACCCTTCATTCCCCCCATTATTTATATGTTTTTTATCCTTATTATTATTATTATTATTTTTACTCATCTGTTCATACCCTGGATAAAAGGAACATCAGACACAAAGATTTCACAATCACGCAGTCACATTGCAAAACCTATATAGCTGTACAGTTTTCTTCAAGAATCAAGACTACTAGAACACAGTTCAACAGTATCAAGTACTTGCCTCCAGTCACACCAATATACCATGAACTAAAGAGGGATGTCTATATAATGCATAAGAGTAACCTCCAGGATAAACTCTTAACTCTGTTTGAAATGTCTCAGCCACTGAAACTTTACTTAGTCTCATTTCTCTCTTCCCCCTTTTGGTCAAGAAGGCTTTATTATTCTTATGATACTGGGTCCTGGCTCATGCCTGGGAATCAGGTCCAACATTGACAGGGAGATTTTACCCCTGGGAGTCATGTCCCATGCAAGGGGGAGGGCAGTGAGTTCACCAAGAGAGACCATATCTGAACAACAAAGGCAGTTCTCTGGAGGTGGCTCTCAGGCGTAATTATCAGCAGACTTAGCTTCTCCTCTGCAAGAATAAGATTCACAGGGTGAGTACCAAGATAGAGGACTCAGCCTATTGAATTGGTTGTTCCCACTGCTTACGAGAATATTAGGAATTCCCAATATGAAGAAATTTAATATTTCCTCCTTTCTCTCCAGTCGCCTAAGGGGACTTTGCAAATACTTCTTCATTCTCTCCCCGAATTACTCTGGGATAAATCAGGCATCACACTAACCTATACAAACCAACAAGGTCTCATGCCCTATTCAAGATTCCATGTAATTTTGGTGTTCTAGTAAACTGACCATACATGTTAAATAAGATAGTGTACCACAAAAAAATATACATTTTGCAGCAAATAAACATCTCTCCCTTTGGTCTCGCACAGAGGTTAAAGTTTGAAAATATGGGCCACATCATCCTTTACCCAGTTTTCTGACTTACCTTAGTCCTATCCACATCAGCTTCATTCATATCTCTAGATGAAGTCTGATCACTTTTTCAGCTTTTTTTTTTTTAACAGTTTTAGGCCAACTTTTATCTAACTAATTGTCCTTTTCATGTCTTGAAAGCAACGATCATACTTTATTCCTCTCTATGGCTTTATATAGAGAGGTGCTTGGAAAGAAGTCAGCAGAAGTACAGACCTTAACCTCATTGCCACCCCTCTTCCCACACTCCCCAGGACAGGCAGGCCCAGAACCCAGGGCTGCAACTTCCCCAGCCAACAAAGCTGAACTGAGAGACTGTGGCAGTGAACACTCTTCTCAGGCCTTTTGAATCTAGGCTGTCAGCAAGAGAACCTATCTTTCCAGGAAAAGCTTATGCAGTGGAGGGCCACCTTACCCCAGATAAGACTGAAGAAAGTTCCGGCCCAGTGGAAACCACATTTCCTTCTTGGCTGGGTTCATTTACCCAACTCACTTGTTTCTTGCCTCTAGTCTGTGCCTCCTAACTCTGACCAGGCCCCTTGCCCTTCAGTGGCAATCCATGGTCCTTAGGGCAACATGCCAGCTCCATGTTCTGGCTTCCAGGAACCACTCTGATCTGCCCCCTGCCTCCTTGTCCAACTTCATTGCTGTCAAATGTCCCTCCTTGAATGAGTATTCCCCTCCTCCAAGCCCCACTACATTACAACCTTTAGTCAAAGTGAATTATTTATAATCTCTGAATAGATTGAGCCTCTTCGAAGCCTCAGCGTTTTTAACCATGCTCTTTCCTCTTCCTTGAATGCCCTCCTTGCTTTGTCTAATTGAGACTCAGTTCCAATATCACCACCTCCAGGAAGGCTTCCCTCATTCTTCTCCTCCTCTCCCAACTGGGTCAGGAAGCCCTTGCCACTGCTCCCCAAGCCCCCTGTGCTTCTCTTGGCCATAACAGCTATTACACTGTATTGATGATTCTGGTTTTTATATCTCTTCTTCATGAGACTATAATATCTTAGAGGGCAGAGATTTGTGTTGTTTTTTCTTTTAATGCCAATGTCTGGCACAGAAACTAACATATGGTTGGCATTCAGTAAACATTTACTGGATAGGTAAATGGTTGGTTGTTATGTTTTGGTCAATTCTGAAAACCAGAATAAATAACCTTAAAAGTCAAATAACACATGGCAAAAAAAGAGAGAGAACATTTGTTATGTATATGATAAGGGGTTGACACATTTACAATACAAAGATCTTTTATAAACCAATAAGAAAAACTTAAGCCCCAAAGAATAATAGGCTAAAAGCATGAACAAAAGTAATAAATATGAATATTCAATAAATATATGGAAAAAATGTTCAACAAAACATTACACATTAAACCATACACTGTTTCACTCTTCATAGTAACAAAAATAAGAGAAAATTGAAAAATATTTGGTTTAAAAGAAGTCATGGGAAAGGGGGCATTCTCATACCCTGCTGATGGCGTATTATTGAGCTCAATTTTACAACATAGTCTAAGAGCCTTAAAAATGTTCAGGTGCTATGTACTAGCTACTTTACTTCTAGAATTTTTGTTCCAAGGAATTATTCAGTTCTCCATACACATCTTCACATACAGCTCGCATTAATTCCTCATTATGTTCTGATTGACTGTTCTACCTCCAGGAACAGACTGACATTACAATTCTAGTTGCTGATAGTATCTGCCTGCTAACTTAGGGACAAGAGCAGAACATCTTCTAGTTTGATAGCGGTTTGATTATTGGCAGCTAGCCTGTGAGAAACATTTCTAGAATTGCTGTAACAAAGTCAGTCATGATTTATATGGGGTCAAAAAGTTCATCATCTGCTGTCCCAATTGGAAAGACCCAAGATTTACTTGAAGGATCCATTTGGGAGGGGAATTCTAGCTTGCCAACTGGGAAGGGAAAGCATTTATTAAGTGCCTTTTATGTGCCAAGAATTTTACTGATATGATTTCATTTTATCTCTCTTCGGGCAGCCAGGATCAACCCCCTTTGACTTATGAAAAAACTAAGATTCAGTGTAAGGATCAAAGCTAGGATTTGGACCAAATCTGCCCCAGTCCAAAGCCATGAAGTTTTCCACTGGAGCACACTAGATTAATCCTTAACAATTTAGTGCTTGGATGTGCCATTGGTTGTTTAAGCAAAGGAGGCTGAACACAGCTATTCTGGCTGCTCTTCATCAAATTGCTTTGAGTGAAATATTGCACAACACCCACATTCAGTAGCCTCAAATCTTTTTCCAGTTACACAATAATAACCTATCATTCAACTGGGGGAAAAACATCGGATTCTGAGCAAGATAGAATGGAACAGGTTACTCAATGGATTCTCACTCAGGGCAATTTCCTTTAAGCAGGGTGCTTGGGCATGTTGTGGTGACTGATTGGGGACAGACTGCCCTGTCCTGGCAGCTTGGCAATTCATCTTAAATGATTCTATTATGCACATTCTGTAAAATAAACACACAAGCCTCATTGCTTTTGCATCCACATCACATGAAAATAATGATTATTTGGCTGATGCCTCCATACCTTCCTGAGAGCCACATGTACTGGATTTTCATGCCTTAAAGGAACCATGAGATGGATAAAGAGTGTCTGGGGTGTGTGTGTGTGGGGCTCTGTGATTGGGGTCCCACACTCAGTGTTGCTGCCTGAATTGTAGGTGTCAAGTCAGGCAGCAAAGAGGACCCCAAAGAACTCCTACTAGTTAGAAATGACTCATTGGGGCTTTTGTTTGTTTTGTTGTTGTTATTTTTCCAGGGATTGATTCAATTCTCAGTTAAATTTTGAAAAATATTTGGGTTTGGTTTGTCAATGATTCAGCAAATACATACAGTTCATTTTTTGTTGTTGTTTGGTTTCTTTTGTTTTGTTTTTGCTTGCTTTAAGTACAAATCCCTACTATGAAGGGTAGGATGAAATATGAAATCAAACACTCACCTACACAGTGTTAGCAATACAGCCAAGAGATATAATTTTAACCATTCATAACAAAAATCAAATTATACCACTCATGTCTTTCCAAGTCAATGAAAAGGAACCTAAAAATTATCTGGAAGATTTTCACATCAGCTTTTGGTATATCACCACTCTGCACAGGGGGAATTTATCCTAAAATATAGTTTACTGGCTTGTGGCTTGTCCAATATTCTCTCTAGTTGTTCTCATTCTTCTTGATTATGAAGACGCCTTTGAATACTGGAGTTTGGGGCAGGCCCTTTGCAGTGACAGAAAGATTAAAGCAATAGGTCAAGGGAGCGGTAATTATGATGCAGTGCTTGCTAGAGAGGAACAGCATTTTAGAGAATCCTTAAAGGAGGCCAGTATCACACTAAACTTCTTTATTGCCCTGTCCACACTGGCATACTCTAGTCCTGTGCTGTCCAATATGAAGAGCTAGTGAGCACCTGAAATGTATTCTGAATCGAGATGTGTTGTAAATGTAAAATACATCCTAGGGTTGTTGAAAGTTTAGTATGAAAGAATGTAAAATATCCCCCAAATAATTTTTTATATTTATGACTATTGAAATAATATCTTGGATATATTGGTTAAATAAAATAGGTTATTAAAATTAATTTTACCTGCTTCATGTTACTGTTAAAATATGGCTACTAGAAGATGTAAAATCGCATATGTAGTTCACATTATATTTCTATTGGACTGTACTGTTCAAAGGCCATGTTCCAGAAAACACACAATGCCTGTTTGAACTGGCTTGATGTTGTCCTTTGCTTCTGACCTCTTATGGGGCAATGCAAAGGGACACACTTACTGAAGGCCTCGTATGATTTAAGGCAGAAGACCCTAACCAGAGAAAGTGGGTGCTTAGGTTTACTTGCTAAAGAGGCACAGCTGTGGGTCAATAGTGTAAACCCAGATTTGTTTGTTTGTTTGCTTGTTAAAAATATTCAAATATAATAATTTATACTTTACCATTAAGATGCACACATTTCCATTCTTCTTTAAAAAGAGCCCACTGACGTGCCCAGAACACTGACCCTGAGCTGGTCCTAACTCCTGGACTTCCCTGCCCTGCCTCTGGGGCCCAAAGGTCTACCCACTGCCCTCAACAGCCCACGCGGCACTCCCCTAGGAGTGGCTTGGTGCTGTGGCTTCAGCCCTTTGCACTTTGAAAATGATCCTTTCCAATAAGCATTATTTTCAAATTGGGGGAATTTGCATTATTTCACATTTTGCACATGAAATGAAAGCTCTGACTGTTTTATAGCGCATCATTTATGGCTCACCAAATTCAGAGTTCTATAAAATGTGGCCTTGAAGTACAGGGAGAGGCATGCCCTGCTCTGCCTGCATCTTCCAACCACTCCAAATTCCTTCCAACCAACCTCACAGACCTGGCATCTTTTCTCAGTAGTAAGAAAAACGATTTTACAGAATGATTAAGGCTTTGTATCACACATGTAAAGATGTTCCTGTGGTTGAGAAATATTGACTTATCCTTCTTCACTCTTAACCTCACATTCTTTCCAGTGGGCCCCAGGTGTGAACTGTTGTTCTAAGAGTAAGTTTAGCTCCCCTGTTATTCAGAGATTACCAGAATGGGAAGGAACCTCAGAAGTTGTGAGGGTCAACCTTTCCCCAGTCTAGGAGTCCCTTCTGCATAGTTCTTTTATTATAATAAAACATAAAATAATAGTAATAATTATGAAAAATAACATATATACAAAAAAGGCAACAAATTTCAAAGCACACCACAACAAATATTTATAGAGCAGATTTCAAAGTTTGTTACAGGTTACAGTTCCACAATTTTAGTTGTTTTCTTCTGACTGCTCCAAGACCAAAGAAATATTGATATAATGATTCAGCAGTCATATTGCATTGTTAAATCCTACCTTCTCTGTGCATAGTTCTTGATACCACCATCTGGCCTCTCCTCAAACCCCTCTTGTGATGGAAATCTCACTACCACTCAAGGAGCCCAAGCGTTTCTCTTTGTTTTGTTTTGTTAGTTTTTTTAAAAAAAACAGTTCCAACTGTATCAAATTCTTGCTTATATTGAACGAAGTGGTAAGATGTTCATTCTGTTTTGGACTAAATTAAATCGAGAAATCAAAGCACCTTTTCTCCCCCAACAAGGACGGTTTGAATGCAGGCTTGGTTATTTGTGGTTTTTTTTTTTTCTCAACCTACATAATCAACCTCAGCATCAGTTGCCTCATCTAAAGGGGCAGGGAGGGGACATTAATAATACCCAGCTCAGTGAGTCGCTGTGTAAAGATGACAGAGGAGAAAGGGCTCCATAACGATTCAGTGGTGCAGGCGTGCTTGTCTATTTGTATCGATTCGGCGCGCCTATTTCTTTAAAAAAGCATGCCCAGCAAGCTCCTGCTTTCGCAAAGATGCATTGGCAAAGACTCAGAGTCCTGTTCTCCTGTAGCCATTTACAAATTGATTTGTTCCCACGTTTCCAGCTACAGAAGATAAGCAGCCGAGTAACGATCCATGAGTGAGAACAGGGAGTTCAGGGTGGGCTTTGGGTCTGAAGGAAGAGGTGTGGACTGTGAAGGAGGGAAGCTGAGAGTCCCGAGAGTCCCGTGGGAGAGCAGAGGATGTGGGGGGGAGGGAGGGCGGAGGGGAGGGCGGGGATCTGCAGACTTCAAATATACAGAATGTGAAGCAAAGAGCTTTGGAGTAAAACAGACAGGGAAGTAAAATTTCAGCTGAAGTTGTGAGGTCACTTACAGATGAATGACCTTGGAAAAGTCACATCATCACTTTGAGTTTCATACTCTCATCTATAAAATAGGAATAATAATATCTGCCGTGCAGGATAAAGTAGTGGTTAAGTGTTTAGCATCTGGAGCCAGACTGCTATTTATTAGTTGTATGACCTTAGGAAACTTATTTTTGGGGGTTGTTTTGTTTGCATCTTCTTTTTTTTCTGTGGTAGTTTTATTGAGGTTTGAATGACGTAAAATGAACTGCACATGTTCAAAGTGTACAATTTTATAAGTTTTTTTATGTGAGACATGACTTCCAGGAGGGTAAATCTCCCTGGCAATATGGGGATATGATACCTGGGCATGAGCCTGGCCCAGCATCATGGAACTGAGAAAGTCTTCTTGACCTAAAGGGGAAAGAGAAATGAAACAAAATAAAACTTCAGTGGCTGAGATCATTTTATAAGCACATGTGAGATCATTACCACAACAAAGGTAACGAATATATTCATCAACTGCAAAAGAACACATCGCAGACATTTTTTTGCCAAATTTATCATGAACTATTTCATATTTTTATATTGTAAATGGTGTTTTAAAAAAATTCAGTTTCTTGTCCTCATATAGATTGAGGAGGTGAACGTATAACTATGTGATTATACTGGGAACCATTGATTGTTTACTTTGGATGGATTGCATGATGTGTGAATAAAACTTAAAAAAATAAACAGAAAGATAAAGTGCAAGAGAATGTGTGGAGAGAGAGATGGATGTACTTATTGGCTGTTAGAAGGGAAGCAGAATGGCGCAGCCTGTCTGCAGGGCAGTGTGGTGGCTCTACAGGAGGCTAAATATAGAGTTGCCATATGATCTTGCAACCCCATTATTAGGTTTATGCTTGGAAGAACTGAAAGCCGAGACACAAATGGACATTTGCACACTGGTGTCTACAGCAGCAATATTCACGATTTGCAATGGATGGAGGTGGCCTAAGAGTACATAGACTGATGAGCAGAGGCCGAACTGTGGTGTATACATGCAATGGAATATTAAGCAGCTGCAGGAAGGAATGAAGTTGTGAGGCATGCAACTAGGAGATGAACCTTGAGGGCAGTATGTTAAGTGAAATAAGCCAGAAATGAACAGACAAATATTATAATGCCTCACTAATATGGACTAATTATAATGTGCAAACTCTGAGAACTGAATTCAAGAGCATAGGTTATCAGGGGAAGGCTTATCGTAAAGCTTCCTAGATTGTGAGCTCTTACAGCAGTCGTGTCTATTCCTGAGGTGTAATGCTTATTTCTAAATTCTGAAATGTTGAGCTCTTTGTGTATAACCTGGTCATTTCCTGGAACTTCAGTTATCTATGTGACACCTGAGACTCAGAGCTAAAGCTATGAAGCTATGAAAGTCAGCAGTACCCCATACAGAAACTGTTAAAGCTGAAAAACAGATCAGACTTCAATTGGAGATAGAAGTGAAGCTGATCTGGTTAGGACTAAGGTAAATCAGACTAAAAAGTAAAGGTATTATTGACTGTTTTAAACTTCAACTTCTGTGTGAGACCAAAGGAAGAGATGTTTATCTGGTGCAAAATTTATATTTTCTGTAGCACACTATCTTATTTAACTTGTATGGTCAGTTTATTAGAATACCATCATTATATGGAACCTTGAATAGGGAGTGAGAACTTGTTGATTTGTACAGGTTAGTGTGATGCCTGATACATCCCAGAGTAATCTGGCAGAAAATAAAGTATTTGCAAAGTCCCCTTGATGGACTGGGGGAAAAGGTGGAAATATTAAGCTTCCCTGCCTGAGGAAGACCTGATATTCTCACAGCATTGGGTACTGCCAATTTGATGGGACACCCCCTTAATCTTGGGGCTTGTCTTTATGAAACTTATTCCTGTAAAGAAGAAGCTAAGCCTACTGATAATTATGTCTAAGGGTCACCCCCAGAAAACCTCTTTTGTTGCTCAGATGTGGCCTCTCTCTGAAAGCCAACTCTGCAAATAAACTCATAGCCCTCCCCTCTGTGTGAGACATGACTTCCAGGAGAATAAATCTCCCTGGCAATATGGGGATATGACACCTGGGCATGAGCCTGGCCCAGCATCATGGGACTGAGAAAATCTTCTTGACCTAAAGGGGAAAGAGAAATGAAACAAAATAAAACTTCAGTGGCTGAGATATTTCAAATAGAGTTGAGAGGTCATTCTGGAGGTTATTCATATGGTTATATAGATACCCCTTTTCAGTTTTTAGTATATTAGAATAGCTAAGGCAGGTGTGCTGGTTTGAAATGATGCAGGTACCCAAGAAAAGCTATGTTTTAATCCTAACCCATTTTGTAAAGGCATCCGATTCTTCTAATCCCTACTCAGTATTGTATGTTTGAAACTGTAATTAGATCACCCCCCTGGAGATGTGATTTAATCAAGAGTGGTTGTTAGACTGGATTAGGTGAAGGCATGTCTCCACCCATTTGGGTGGGTCTTGATTAGTTTACTGGAATCCTATAGAAGAAGAAACATTTTGGAGAAAGCTAGAGATTTCTGAGAGAGCAAAGAATGACACAGCCATGAGAAGCAGAGAGTCTACCATCTAGTGACCTTTGGAGATGATGAAGGAAAATGCCTCCTGGGGAGCTTCATGAAACAGGAAGCCAGGGGAGAAAGCTAGCAGATGATGCCATGTTCACCATGTGCCTTCTCACCTGAGAGAGAAACCCTGAACTTTATCGGCCTTCCTGAACCAAGGTATCTTTTACTGGACGCCTTAGATTGGACATTTCTATAGACTTGTTTTAATTGGGTCATTTTCTCGGCCTTAGAACTGTAAATTAGCAACTTATTAAATTCCCCTTTCAAAAGCCATTCCATTTCTGGTATATTGCATTCCAGCAGCTAGCAAACTAGAACAGTGGGCCACAGTGGCTCAGCAGGCAGAGTTCTTGCCTGTCATGCCAGAGACCTAAGTTCCATTTCTGGTGTCTGCCTATGCAAAAAAAAAAAAGCTAGAATAGCTGGAAGGAAATACCTAAAACTGTTGAACTATAATCCAGTAGCCTTGATTCTTTTTTTAAAAGATTTTTATTTTGAAATACTTTCAAACTCACAGAACAGCTGCAGAAATAATATAAAACCCATACAGCTAACTCCAACATTGCAGAAATAATATAAAATCCATACAGCTAACTCCAATATACCTGTCCCCCAACAGCCAGACACACAGATCCACCAATTTTTAACATTTTGCCACATTTGCCGCATCATTCTCTGTATCAATCCATTTATCTACTGATCCCTTCATCTGTCTGCCTTTTTATCCACCTATTTTCTAAACATTTAAGGAGTGGATTATATACATATTTCTCCTTAAACACAAAATACTTCCAAATACATTTCGAAGAACAAGGATATTCACTTTTTTTTTTCCACGACCACACAGTCCCATTGTGAAAGCTATATCATTATACAATCGTCTTCGAGAGACATGGCTACTGGAACACAGTTCTACCGTTTCAGGCTTCCTTCTAGCCACTCTAATACACCATAAACTTCCGGGGTATCTATATAATGAGTAAGAATAACCTCCAGTATAACCTCTCAACTCTGTTTGAAATCTTTCAGCCGCTGGCACTCTATTTTGTCTCATTTTTCTCTTCTCCCTCTTGGTCAAGAAGGTTTTCTCAATCCCTTGATGCTGAGTCCCAGCTCATTCTAGGATGCCTGTCCCACGTTGCCAGGGAGGTTTACACCCCTGAGAGTCATGTCCCACGTAGAGAGGCCAGTAGCCTAGATTCTTGAAGATGATTGTATAACTGTATAGCTTTTACAGGATGACCATGTGATTGTGAAAACTTTGTGAGTGACATTCTCTTTATACAGTGTATGGGCAGATGAGTAAGAAAATAAAAGCATGTTCTGGATAGTAAACCCTTATCAGACATGCGGCTCCTAAATATTTTCTACCGTTGAGTAAGCTGTTTTTTCACTTCCTTGACAAAGTCCTTTGAAGAACAAAAGTATTTAATTTTGAAGAGGTTCCATTTACCTATTTCTTTTTTTTTCTTTTTTTTGCTGCTTGTGCTTTGGGTGTGAAATCTAAGAAACCACTTCCTACCACAAATTCTTGAAAATGTTTTCTTACATTTTCTTCTGGGAATTTTATGATACTAGCTCCTTAAGTCTTTGATCCATTTTGAGTTAATTTTTGTATAAGGTCCTCTTTCATTTTTTGGATATGGCTATCCAGTTCTCCCAGGATATT
>PVIY010043276.1:0-20446 GCA_004026745.1 Myrmecophaga tridactyla
CAGGATCACATTTCTTTTTTTTTTTCCCATGGGAATGTCCCATTATTGCAGCACTATTTGTTGAATTTTTGTTTCTTTGCTTTGTTTGTTTGTTTGTTTGTTTTTATGATGGAGGGGAGAGAAGTGCATGGACCAGGAATCAAACCTGTGTCTCCCAGTGAACTACTCTTGCAACTCCTAAATTCCCCTCACATTTTTGAAGGACAGTTTTCCTTGGTATGGAACTCTTGTTTGGCAATTTTTCTCTTTAGGAATCTTAAATGTACCATGCTACTGCTTTCTCACCTCCATGGTTGCTGCTGAGAAATCTACCCACTCTTATTGAGCTTCCCTTGTAAGTGATAGACTGCTTTTTTCTTGCTGCTTTTAGAATTTTCTGTTTGTCTTTGACATTTGACAATCTGATTAGTAACTGTCTTGGAGTGTATCTATTTGGAGCTATTCTGTTTTGGGTTTGCTGCTCTTCTTGGATCTGTACTTTTATGTCTTTCATAAGAGATGGGAAGTTTTTGGTGAGTATTTCCCCCATTAGGTTTTTTGCCCCCTTTCCCTTCTCTTTTCCTTCTGGCACACCCATAACATGTATTTTCATGCACTTCATATTATCATTCAATTCCATAAGAACGTGCTCAGATTCTTCCGTACTTTTTCTTATATTTTGTGTGTAGTGTTTCAAATGTCCTGATTTCTAGTTCACTGATCCTTTCTTCTGCCTCTTTAAATCTATTTTTGTAGGTCCTCATTGTTTGTTTTTTCAATATTTTCTATTGTGCCTTTCATACTCATAAGTTCTCCTATCTGTTTTTTTTCAAATTTTGAGCTCTTCTTTATGTTCACCCAATGTCTTTTTTATATCCTTCATCTCTTTTGTCATATCTTCCCTCAATTTATAAACTCAACTTTTGATGTGATTTTACATGTTTGGTTGAACATGCTTAATTAGTTGTTTCAACTACTGTATCTCACTTGAAATTTTGGCTTGTTCCTTTGTCTGAGCCAAATATCAATTTTCCTAGTATGATTCATTATTTTTCATTGGCTCCTAGGCATCTGGTTTCTCCAATTACTTTATTCTGGAGGTTGTTTTCATTCTTTTAACTAGGGTATTCTTGTTGCTTGGCTTTGTTCTCTATCTATTCTTCAGCATTCAGTTCACCTTATTCTAGATCTCTACTATAGATTCTGTTTAATTGATCAGAATTTTTCAGCTCTAGTTTTTTTTGGTTCTTGACTTGCCTATGTAGAACTTTTTCTGAGCAGGGTCTCATCAGATATATCAACCCCAATTAAATTTTACCAGACCAGATGGGCCCACATCTCAGTAGGAGAGAGTAGCCTGTATCAAATTTCCCTGAGGTTGACAGCCAGCAGGTTGTCAAACTTTCTTATGAAGGCTGTAGACTGTGTGCTTTTCCTATCTTGCCCAGCATTTGGCACTTGTCTGCCCATGGCTTTCCACCAGTGTAAGGTGATGTGGTGCCTTTAACTTCAGCAGCCTCTCCCTTCCAGTAGTGTGGTTGAGGCAAAGGCTGAAGTAGAAGGTGGGCTTAGGTTGCTTCTGTTTTCCAGCCCCAGGGGCCTGAATTCCCTGAGGGAGGGCAGTCACTTGAGCAGAGCCCCTTCCCTGTTTTCTTGGGATAGTTACAACCTTTAGGAAATGTTCCCCCTTCTCCTATTTATCTCTCAGACATGCCTTAACTCTGCACTTGCCTGGGGCAGTGCTGAAGCCTGAGAGTGCATAGTTCTATCTAATGAGCTGTTGAAAAGTTACAAAACAGGGTGTGCCATGGTGGCTTAGCAGGCAAAAATGCTAGCCTGCCATGCCAGAGGACCCGGGTTCGATTCCCGGTGCCTGCCCATGTAAAAAAAAAAAAAAAAAGAAGTTACAAAACAATGAGTGGGAAAAAAAAAAAGCCTTTTGAGAGTGAGACCCCCACTCCCTGGTTTTGCAATCAAAACTGGATTTGGTAAGTGGTTAAAGTGCATCTTCAGGCTCTATGTGCCCCCGCCCCCCTTTTCCTGGGGTCCAGCCCTTTTCCAGTATTTTGTGCTGTCCAACTCAAAAAGCTTCTTCTTAGTATTGTTTTTATTTTTTTGTCAGCCTTGTCCCTCTCTCCAAGGGTAAAACTATTTCCTTTAGTGCTTACTCCGGGTTATCTGTGCTCAGAGCTTGTTTTCAGCAGTCAGGATTTGTTAATTGATTCTTCAGTTGGAGCTTGGTTGAGATAACTTTCTTCCTACTAGTAAAGCCTGTTTGCTTTCCCCTCAGGGAGCCAGCCTGCCATGCTCATGGGGGAGGGGCGCTGGCCTCTATGGCTTGGGAGACTTTCAGTTCTGTGTGTGATCTCAACAATTCCACCTGTTCCAGACTTGTGTATGATATGTGTCTTGTCACTAATGTCCCCCTGCCAACAAGTGCTCCATACAATTCTTGTCTATTTATTAGCTGCTTTAGTGGATGGATTAAATTCCAAACCACACTATACTGCCATCTTGCCCTGCCACATATGTGTAATCATAATCCATTCCTGTGGGTGTGAACCAATATATTTAGGACATTTCTGAGATGCTATTTCAGTTAAGCTGTGGCAAAATGCATAAAGATGATCTTACTTCTATCACTGGAGGACTTTATAGATAAGGTCACAGAGAGAAGTCACTAAGAAGGGAAGATACTGGAATTCAATGGAATTTGGAAGAAAAAGGATAGGGCCTCACCATGTGCATTTCTGCATGACAGAAAAGCTATGGACTAAAGGATCACTAGCAGCCAGCTGCAGAAAGCCATAGTCTTTAGGGAGAAAACATTGTCAGGCTGATACATTAATTTTAGACTTCAAACCTCCAAGCTGAAAAACAATAAATTCTAGTTATGCCCATCCACTATATGGTACACAACTTAGCAGTCAAGAAAATAAACACTAAACACAGAAGGATGATCATGAGAAACTTGAGTTCACACCCCCAACTCTCTCACCCCTCAAAATACATGAACACACAAAAAACACATACACACTGACAATACCATTCATTTATAACGTTGTGATAATTTTATTTATTATAAATACATAGTTTTTTTTTCAAATTTAGACATCAGCATATCATTAGGAGCAAAACTGTATTACAGATTAAAGCCAAATTTTGCTGATGTTATTTGTAAATACTATGGAGATCAGAATTGTGATTTTAGAGAAATTAAAGAGATTCATGCAAATATTTTATTCAAATGTTTTTTTGAGGCTTAGTTTTCATTTATTTGCTTGATCTATCTTTATAAGTAAAAAGAAACTTCATGGATCTTGTTCTTGCATCACTGAGCAAGGTATTGATAAGAATTTAAGTTCAAGTTTGCATTGCTGCTATATAAAAGTTTATTGTATCACATATAAATATGTCTGAGTTCTATGCTGATAAAATATCAATCTCTGGATGAAGAATTCTTGAACAAATATTTTCTCCTACACCAAATATAAATAATTTAATTTATATTACTTTCATCCAATTTCACAGTATATGTTTATGAGTAACATACTGAAGTCTTTTCAAATATTGGAGAAAATACAAAATAAATATTTATTGAATATGTTAGCTTAGTTATATACTTTTTGGGATTTTATTGACTGTTCTCTTTTAATATAGTTTTTTCATGACCTCGACTTCTATTTGTTATTGAGTATAATAAAAAACATTTCTATCAGTGGTTTACCCTTTGGAGTAAACTATTTTAGCATATATTTCTAGAAAATTATAATTTCTTTGTGATTTGACTACTATTTTGAAATATATAAAGCAATACTCTTAAGAAAAATACATTTAACCATAGACATTTGCTTTTTCAGACCATCTGGAACAACAAAATCTTTTCCTTTAGGGCTAAGATTGTAAATTTCAACTAAGGATACTATTAACTATTCTTTTTTTAAGTTCAGTGCTGTTTTTTTTTTTTTTGAGTGGTATAACTGATTATCATTCAATGACATCAAAGAATGATATCATTGATATTATATTCCACCAAATAATAGTAAGACTTTACAGAAACTGCTTGGTTAGAATTTTATATATGTTTACGTATATATATGTAAACACATACACTCACACAGTCATACTCCTATACCAATGAAGTCATCCCAACACACATAAAATTGCTGAACTCACTAACCTTCCACTTCAGTTGTGGCTTCTTAGAATTTAAGGAATACCTCAGTGGACCATGCAGATGATTTTAAACTGCGACCTGGAAACTATTATACTATCTAATGCAGCTAGAAAAACTGCAAATATGAGGAATAAAAATGTATTATTTTGGTTTTGTCCATATTTGTTTTACTTTTTAACTTTAGCTACAATCAAAAAATACTTCAAACAAATTGAAGTCATTTCAGAAGCTCTTTCATATGAGTTCAACAATTAGCCATAAGTCTTCTTGGCCCCTGTATAGCAACTATCAATTTTCTCATCAACCATTCCCATTTTTCCCTGTGCTGGAGTAACATCTAAATTGCTGACCTTTGTCAAAGGCCTTACCTTGCCATGATGCTGCCAGATCTACTGCCTATACCAGGTTCACTGATGACAATAGTGCTGAGAACACGCTCTCCAGAAGCCCTAAAAATACTGACACAGTGTTTGATTCTAGTAAAATCTCCAAATCTCTACCACAAAGACACAGCGTTTTGCACTCTCATAATCCCCTGGTACTTTTAAAAAAAAATTTTATTTATGAAAACAAATAATATACTTAGAACCACCAAAAATAAAGTGTCCTGTAATCGTAAAACTTGTGTTTGCACAGTAGGTTTCATAAACCAATTTAAAATTAAGGCAACAAGGGAAAAAATTACAAATCCAGATAGCAAGTTCTTTAATTTTAAATATTAAACACTAACTTAAATACCATTTATTTGATCCACTGTCCAAACTGTGAATGTTTTCAAAATATCAGTAGAAAGTTATAATAGATATCTATATTGCTATAGTAATGACCTATGTTGTTAAAGATTTTCCTGTTTTCAGGCATACAAACATTTTTAAAATTTTAATTTTACAACTTTTAATTTTAAATTAGTTTATGAAACAGTGCGTATAAACATGGTATATAATGATTACTTAGACACTTTATTTAAATATGCCTATTGGTAAGATAACTAAGATATCCAATTTAGGTGGTTAAGATTTTCATAAGTTAATTGTAAAAATATTTGTGTCCCCTGGTACTTTTTGTTAAAACATTCTTTTCAGTTTTTTTTCTTGTTCGTGAACTTCAATCCTGTTGTCCTCAGACTTGAGCATGAGCCCCGTTAAGGCAGAAAAAAAGGGCAAAAAGAATAATAGATGCTTTAGAAATAGCCCTACACTGCAATGTAGTTACGACCTGCTATATGTTCCCTTGAAATGAACTGATAATAGGATGAATTTCTTCCTTCATATATACAAGGTTCCCAGATTAGTGAAAATAATGTATACTGTGGACTTGACTATTCATGGCTTGATCTAATGCTCATTTGCTTATATATATATATATTTGTGTATATATATAATGGAATTATTATTTTCTGAAATTTTAGAAGAATTTCTTCTTATTGATTTCTGAATATGTAAATATGTATTTCTTTTGTGGGGAGAGGGGACTCTGTGTTCCTTCATTAGTAGGTTATCTGGCAGCTGCAAACCTTTTCTCAGCTGCAGGCAAGAAGGACGTTTGACATAACAAAAAATGCAAAAAACATAAACCTTCAATGCTTCTACTTAATTCAGTGAGATTATAAGTCTGAAGGAGAAACAATTCTTTTTAATCATTCCAAGAAATTATCTTCTTTAAGAACCCAATTTGGCTCTCTTTCTCTGGTGAAAAAAAAACACTCTCTGGTGAAAAAAAAACAAACAAGTTTTTATCTACCAAAAACACATTTTGTGAGTATTTCCATTCATATAGGAATTGAACAAGCAATCATAGGATTCAGGATATCTCTGAACAACATGAATGGGTTGTAAATTTGATATTCCTGAGAAATACATTTTGGGGGAACTTCACTCAAACAAGAACTATATTTGTTTAGTGATCATTAAAGTACACATATGAAATGCAGTACCAATGTGAAACATATAACTGTACATCAATTCTCACGCATGGATGAGTTCCATTTCAGTTATAGAAGCTGGTCTTGGCCCTGTATCTTTGGGAATATCAAATTTCTATTGCTAGAAAATATTAATATGTGAAACCCACAACTATGACAAATGGCAGGATCAAAACATATGCTTATTTATGTTTATGACAAATGCACAGACCTACACAAAGACATACACACATGCCTAAAACAAGTTCACTGTGAAAGACAAATTGGCATAAATTTTGTGGGGTTGGTCACCTGAAATGTGTTGCTTTAAAGAATATTTCACTTTGGTACCTTAGGCATTGATTAAAAAACACAGCACAAGAATAAAACAAACAAACAATAAAAAAAAGGAAAACAAGATGAGGTACTCACTTTCCTTTCCCGGAAATTGGTTACCAGAAACAGTCTCTATCCTAAAATCTACGTCTGCTCACTGCCCAGCAGATTAGTACCTTCTGTTCTATTGTACTCAACTATGTATATAAAGATTAAGTTGATTGTTTATGGAAATTTCATTTATTTGCAACAGTTCCTTGTTAATAAACATGTCCAGCTTTTTAGTATCATATAATTTAATTCTCTATCACTCACAGAATAACTGACAATATTGATCTTTTTCATAACACTTAACATTTCATGTGAAGTTTAATTACTTTGAATAGGCAAAGAATATTGTACAAGCAGAGCTTTTTTTTTTAAAGGTTTCTGGTTGTAGGTCAGATGATAGGTTCAGTTAGGTGTTTCTGCAACTTAATCTCCAGTATATTACTACACCGAAAGAGTTCTCCCTTAGGAATCTGTGGCAAGATGTTCTCAGCCTGGAGAGCTGGGGCCAATCTACCTGCTCTTCAATAGGATCATTTTTACCAATAAGTTGTCAAAGATCATGAGATAATTTAGAAATGTGAGGATTAGTCTATGAGCTCATCTTAATTCTGCCTCAAGCTAATGTGTGAATTTGACCTTGCTTGTGCTTTTCAATATTTTTCATGGCTAAAATATGGTTGCTGCACTAAGTAAATGAGCAGTAATATTATTTTATTATCCAATTTATTGGTTTTCTTTTGTTTTCTATTTACATGATAACTAATGTTATCCAGTCTTTCTATAACTCACAATAAGATAAATATTAATTTAAGTCTACATATACATTTAAAAGTTCAACATTTTTCACTTTTACCTAATTCATATAGAATTATGTTTTTACAGTGTGAAGATTAAAATTGTTACATTTTTCTTGAATAGTCAACAAATGATCCTTATTACAATTTGGTCTTGTTAGTGCCCAGCACACAAGAGCCCATATTCCCATTACTCTTCTGACCAAGCAAAAAACAAATAACCCCAAAATCTTCAATTATTTTACCTATATTATTGTCAACAGCTTAAGCTCATAGTGGAGATTAGGCATGTCATCTTTCTGTCTTAGGAGTGGAAATAAGGGAAAGAATGTCATCTTTTATTCAGTTTCTTTTAATTTTTTTTTTTACTTTTTATTGTATAACATATATAAAAAGCAAAGAAAGAAAAAAAAAACTACAGTTTTCAAAGCAAGCACTCTTCAACATGTAGTTACGGTACAGATGCCAGCGTTTGTCATAGGCTACCATAACATCATCTCAGATTTTTTCTCCTATCTGCTCCAGGATCAATATAAGAAATCAATATAATGATTTAGCACTCATGCTCGTTTGTTAAACCCTACCTTCTCTGTATAACTCCACTATCACCTTTGATCTTTCTCTCACTCTTTAGGGGTATTTGGGCTATGCCATTCTAACTTTTTCATGCAGAAGAGACTGACAATAATATGGGGTAGGGAGATGGAACTAGCTGATGTTCCAGAAAGGCTAACTTCTCTAGGTTTCAGGACTTTTCTGGTCCAGGGACCCATCTGGAGGCTGCAGGTTTCTGGAAAGTTACCCTAGTGAATGAAACCTTATATATTGCCCTAGGTGTTCTTTAGGCTTTGCAGGAATCAATTTGGTTGGGGGTTGGCAAGTTATGATTGGCAGCAATGTCTAACTGAAGCTTGCATAAGGGTGACTCCAGAACAGCATCTCAATCTTATTTGAACTCTCTCAGCCACTGATACCTTATTTGTTACACTACATTTCCCCTTTTCCATCAAGATGGCATTTTTGATCCCATGGTGTCAGTGCCAGATTCATCCCTGGCACTGGCTTCTCCACTACATGCATAAGCGCCTCCTTTGAGATCCTATGCTTGACTGCCCCACATAACATGAAATGGACATAGATTTGAACCATGTACTGTAGTTTAAAGATAGGAAGTCTGAATTTCTCCTGTGTTTAATCAGATTCTTGAGAATGGACAGGTAAACAAACAAGGCTTTTGCATTTTAAAACTTGAAAGGAATATGGGATGCAGATAGCTACATAATTCAAAGAAGGACACTTTATGTTTAGCCTTCTTCAAATTGAAGCATTTTTCATTTGATGATTTGTGAATTTAACTGTATATTGGCTGTTTTCTTCATTAGAAATCTAAATAAGAAATATAATGACTAGTTTAGGCAGCGTTCAAAATAAAAGCAACAAAATTATCTGAAGATAGTGTAAATTACCCATCGGGAAGAGAAATTTAGGAAATCATGAAAAAAAGTTTTTCAAAACTTAATTAGAGATTATTAATTTTTAAGTAAAAGAGAATTAAAATGTTAAGAATAAAGTTTCAATGACCTGGGGAACATATCAAATGGATAATACACAAGTGATTACAGTTTGAATGGAAGAGAAAAGACAGAGTTTTGATAGAAAAATAATAAAATGAGTAATGCCAAAATATTCCCTATCAACATCTGGATTCAAAAATCTCTGATTACCACCCTTCATGCACACACACACTAATGTAATACACAGTGTTCAAGCTCAGCCTCTGAGTGGGCTGGTTTAAAGATGTTATGCACCCCAGAAAAGCCATGTCCTTTTTCCTGATCCAATAATGTGTGATTAAAAGAAACATCTCCAGACATATTTCTTTTAATCCTAATTTAATATTCTGGGGAGGAAATTCTGGATTGTTTCCCTGGAGATGTGACATGCCCAGTTGTGAGTGGGACCTTTTGATTAGCTGGAGATTGTACTTCACCCATTCAAGGTGAATCTTCATTAGTTTACTGGAGTCCTTTAAAAGGGAAAACATTTTGGAAAAAAGGCAGAGCAGACAGAGATGCAAATATTTGGAGATGCTTAGAGTGCCAACAGAGAAAGCAGACACCTAGACACCTAGACACAGATATTAGGAAATACAGATAAAAGCAGATGTCACCATGTGCCTTTCATAAGATGCTCATCAAGCCAGAACCCAGATTTGTGTCCCAGAGGAGCTAAGTGTTCACAGATGCTTAGGAAAGAAACTACTGGCATCAGAAGCTGGAAGCAATGGAACTGGGAACAAGGACCATCAGATGTCAGATATGTGCCTTTCCAGATTGACCTTTCTTGATTCAAGGTATATTTCTCTGGATGTCTTAGCTTGGACATTTTTATAGCCTTAGAATTGCAAACTTGTAACTTAATAAATTCATTTTTAAAAAGCCATTCTATTTTTTGTATATTGCATTCTGGCAGCCTTTAACAAACTAAAACAATGAACACAACCTTTTCTGCTTCTAGACCAAGAAGTAATAAGGTGGTGCTCCTCCCAAATACACAGTCAGAGCTGAAGGTAATATGGGTTGGAGTTATGTCATATAAGTAACTCACAAAATGATCAGAGAACTGCAGAAGATTTATAAGCTAAACTGACATTTAAACCAAAGTCCTTTAAACAAGTTGGCTCTTGATTAAACAGATTTATACAGGAAGCTGAGTCATAAATTATAATACTGCAAATGTCTAAGATATATTCAAAATTACTTTTCATGCAGGAACAAGGATAACCTCAATTTGAATGGGGAAAAAACAATGAAAGATAACAATAATGAGATGGAGTGTATGCTGGAATTGTTGAACAAGGATTTTTAAGCAACTCTCTTGACATTGCTCCAAAGAGCATTGACAAACACTCTTGAAACAAATGAAAAACTTGAACCCTCAATAAAAAATATTGAAAATATAAAGAAGAATCAAATGAAAACTTGAGAACTGAAACAAACAACAACAAAAGCCTTACTGGGTGGCTTACTAGAAAATTGGAGTTGATAAAGGAAAAATAAGTCAATTTGAACCTAGATAAATAAAAATGATCCATTCTAAACATCAGAGAGGAAACAGACAGAAACAAAAACTTAGTATCTAGGACACATGGAAAAATAATAAAAAATCAAGCATCTGTGTCATCAGATTTTCCAAAGAAGAGGACAAATAATGAATGGCTGAAAAAATATTTTTATACATGAAATCTAAACATTTCTCCTTTTTAGTGAAAGACACAAACTTATGGAAGCAATAACCTCAGCAAGCAACAAACACCATAAACACAATGAAATCCATACACACATACAATAGTCAAACATCTAAAACTAAGGAAATCTTATTGAAACTAAAACTAAAGAAATACATATGTTGAATGCAACCAGGAAGAAATGACATTTATGTATAAATAAACAATGATTCAAATGACATTGAACTTATCATTAAAAACAACAGAGGCAAAAAATAAGAGGCACAGTAGTTTTCCGTAGATGGGTAGTCTACTAAATTATTTGAGCTGTATAAGCAGAAGATTCTAGGCCAAGTGAACAAAAGGCTAACTACAAAAATAGAGTGAGAACCACAGCCCCTAATCTGTTACCAGACTTGAGACAGTTTACAGACAGAGAGCCCCTGGAAAGAACAGATGGCTGAACCCCTTAAGGGAAGATCTTGCTATTCTGCCCCCACCTCCCTCAGAGAGACCAATGGGCTTTTACTGGGGTAACTGTGTATTGGGGAAAAGGAAATGATCAGATATTTCAGGGATTATTAGACACCAGCTCAGACATGACAATTCCAGAGACTCAAAATATCACTGTGGTCTAACAGAGTAGGGGGTTATAGAGGTTAGGTGATTGTTTTAGTTTACAAGCTGCCTGAATATATACCAGAACTGGAATGGCTTCTAAAAAGGGGAATTTAATACATTACAAATTTACAATTCTAAAAAAGTGACAGTGTCCAAGTTAAGGCACCAACAATTGGTTACCTTCACACAAGAAAGGCCATTGTGCCTGTAATACCTCTGCCAGCTTGTAAGTCATTTGGCTGGAATCTGCTGGTCCCTTTCTCCTAGGTTCCATGCCTTTCAGCCTCTGTTCTCTGAGATTTCCTCATTTTGCTTCTCCAAGGCTGGCTTTCATCTCAGCTTTCTCAAGGTTCTGGCTTGTTAACAACTTCATGGCAACATCTGCTGGGCTCCAAGTATCTTCAAACATCTGTTTCTCTCTTCTCTGAAGCATCTGTTCTTCAAGCATCTACATCTGTTCTCTCTATTGACTCTAAGCCTTCTGTCATTTCTGGTTGTCTCCAAAATATTTCCTTTTCTAAAGAACTCCAGTAAATTAATCAAGACCCCCCTGGAATGAGTGGTGTCACATCTCCATCCTATCAAAGGTCACACCCACAATTAGGTGTGTCACATTTCCATGAAGATCATCTAAAGATTCAAACCTGCATTATTGCATCAGGATTAAAAGAAACATCTCTCAAAAGATTGAATCAGATTAAAACATGGCTTTTCTGGGGTACTTAATATTTTCAAACCAGCACAGTGATCAATGGATTTTTAGTTCAGGTCCATTATTATAATGGGTTCTGTGGGCCCCTGGACCCATTTTATGATTATTTCTGCACTTATGGAATACATAACTGGAATAGACATACTATGTAACTGGTAGAATCCCCACATCGTTTCCCTAACTTGTGGAATGAGGGCTATTATGATAGGAAAGGCCAGGTGGAAGGTTCTAGAAATAGCCCTATCAGGCAAAATAGTAAATCAAAAGCAATACTTCATTCCTGGATGGATTTTAGAGACTAGTACCACCATCAAAGACTTGAAGGATTCAGAAGTTGATATCCACACACCCATTCAACTCTCCTATTTAGGCTGTGCAGCAAAAACAGATGGATCTTGAAGGATCACAGTAGATCACAGTGTATCAGTGCAATCTTAACCAGGTGGTGACTCCAATTATCATTGCTTGAGCAAATCAACATGGTACTTCATAAGCAAGTATAACTTAGTAAGTGCTCTTTTTCTCAATTTATGTTAACCAAGACCATAAAAATGGTTACCTTTAAATTGGAAAAGCCAGAAATACACTTAGCTATATCCAACCTAGGGATACATCAACTTCCAAGCTGAATGTCATAATCCAATTTTCAGAGAACTTGATCATCACTCCCTCCCACAAGACATTACTCTGGTTCATTATACTGATGATATCATGATTACTGGAGCTTATGAGCAAGAAATAGCAACTATTCTAGAATTATTGGTAAGGCATTTGAGTGCCAGATGGTAGGAGATGAATCCAGCAAAATTTCAGGACCTATCCACCTCAGTGAAATTTCAAGGTGTCCAGTGGTGGGTATTTGGGGAATGAAGATTTGGGTCACCCCAAACTTCCAGGCAAAGAATATTGGCCAGCTGTGGTGCTTGTTGAAGATAAAGGGAATATGCAATGGGTAGTGGAAGGAGGTAGCTATAAATATAAGCTATGACTTTGTGACTACTTATCAAAATGAGGATTGTAATGGTTTTGAATATTTCTTCCTTGTTTTGTTATGTCTTTCTCTCTCTCTCTCTCTCTCTCTCTATATATATATATATATATATATATAGATATATATACATATCTATACATATATATATACAAATAAAGTAAATATCTTTGTTTTCTTTGCCGTCTTATTCCCTCATCAAGTGATATAAGGTGTATTAACTTCACATCATAGTATCGAGTATATGATTTCACAGTGAAGAGTGAATATTGTCCAAAGACTTTCACCTTATCCTGGGGAGATTTAGTGCATTTCTGGTTGTGTGCAGAACAGTTGAGTATTGCTAGGCAAAATATATGAATACTATTGTTTCTATTTAGATATTAAGTATCATTTAAAGAGAAGTGCATGGGTACAAAATGGGGTTAAGTTTCTTGTCAACTTTGCCAGGCTGTGGTATCCAATTGTCTCCTCAAACAATGGCCTGATTGTTTCTGTGAGGTTATTTTGTGGATTTAAATCAGCTGCAAATTAATGGTATCTATGGCTGACTACATTTACAACCAACTTGGCAGATTGCCATCAACAAAGAAGTCTTATCCATTCAGTAGAAGGCCTTAAAAGGAAATGAGGGGCAGTGCAACAATGGCTCAGTGGCAGAATTCTCACCTGCCATGTTGGAGACTTGGGTTTGATTCCTGGAGCCTGCCCATGCCAAAAAGAAAAAGAAAGAAGGAAAAAAAAAAGAGATGTGATAAGCACATCAGAAGAGCAAATTTCCATCTCCACTTCAGCCAATCTACTTTTCCTGGGGAATCCATCCAAAATCTTCACTGTCAAAATGATCAGACATTGAATAGAAGCTGATCTAGATAGGACCAAGGTATATGAGCAGATTGGGTAAAGGGATAACATCTACATTTGTAAAACCTCAACTTCTGTGTGAGACGAAAGGGAGAGATTTTTTTATTTGGTGCAGTATTTATATTTTGGATAGGATATTTCCTAATTTAACTTACGGGGTCAGTTTAGTTGAACACTATAAGTACATGGAATCTTGAATAGGGAATGATTTGTTGGTTTGTCCAGGTTAGTGTGATGCCCTAATAAATCCAAGAGTGATTTGTACATGAATAAAAAAGTATTGTAAAGTTCCCTTCAGGGAATGGGGAAAAGGGGGGAAATATTAAACTTTCCCATTTGGAGAATTTCTGGTATTCTTGTAAGCAGTGGGGACAATCGAGTCAATAGGCCAAACCCTTAATCTTGGGGTTCCCCCCTGTGATAACTATTCCTACAAAGCATAGGCTGAGCTTACTTAAAATTAAGCCTAAGAGTCACCCCCCAGAGAACCTCTTTTGTTGATCAGATGTGGCCTCTCTCTCTAAGCCAACTCATCAAATGGATTCACTGCCATCCCCCTCTACATAGGACATGACTCCCAGGGGTGTTAATCTCCTTGGCAATGTGGGACAGAATTGGCAATATGGGACAGGGATGAGAAAGGACCTGGCATCAGGAGATTGAGAAAACTTTCTTGCCTTCTTGACCAAAAGGGGGAAGCCAGAAAAATTAGAGTGTCAGTGGTTCAGAGATCTCAACCAGAGTTGAGAGATTATCCTGGAGGTTATTCTTACACATTATATCGATATCCCCTTTCTAGTTTATGTTGTATTGGAGTTGCTAGAGGGAGGAACCTGAAACTGTAGAGCTGCATTCTGGTAGCCCTTGTTTCTTGAAGATGATTGGATAATGATATAACATTACAAGGTGATCGTGTGATTGTGAAAACCTTGTGTTTAATGCTCCTTTAACCTAGGACATGGACAGATAAGTAAAAAATATGGATAAAAAATAAATAATAAGAGGAACAAAGGTTAAAATAAATTGGGTAGATGGAAATATTAGTGGTCAATGAGAGGGAAGTGTAAGGGGTATGATATTGTGAGTCATTGATTGTACACCATGTATGGAATGTTTGTATGTTAAGAATGTTTATATGTTTGTATGTTGTTTTATCAATAAAAATATTTAAAAAAAAATCTTCATTGCCATGCTCAATTTGTGGACTGCCCTACAGAATTAAGACTTGCCCATCCTCACAGTAGAGAGACAATTCTTATGAAAACCTCAAAATATATAAATAATATATATACACACAAACTACACATATATTAATATATGCATATTATATGCATACATAATATATATATCATTTCTGTTTCCCTAGAGAACCCTGAATAGTACATCTTCCTTGTTCATTTACTTTGTTCATACAGCATTCTCATAGTTTCCTTTAAAGTCTACAGTTTCCTTTAGCTCTTGGAGTCTATTTAGACAAAATCTTTATCTAGTATTTTTAATGTCTTTGCTTCCTCAAAGGCAGTTTCTATTCATTTCTCCTGTGAAAGGACCACTGCATCTTTTTTATTTTTGTTAGAGAAATTTGGTTTTACAGAACAATCATGTATAAAATACAGGATTCCCATATACCACCCTATTGCACAGACTTTGCATTGGTGTATTAAAATTGTTGCAATTGAAGAAAATATATTTTCATAATATTACTTGGTTTAGCTTAAGGTTCAGTTTTTGTTTGTTTGTTTGTTTGTTTTTTGGTTTGTTTGTTTTTGTCTTGTTTTTTTGGTTTTTCTTGTTTTTTGCAAGGGTAACCACTGGGAAATGAACTCGGGTCTCTGGTAGGGCAAGCAAGAACTCTGCCTGCTGAGCCACCATGCCCTGTCCTGTTTTTGTTTTGTTTATCTTTTTTAGAAGACTTTATTTCTTTAAGCCATTTTGAAACCTGTCTAATGTATTTCCTTTAACTCTGAAGAACTCCTTGAGCATTACTTGTAAGGTGAATTTACTGGTAATTAATTCCTTCATTTTTTTTTATCTGGAATGCCTTAATCTTTCATTGCTTTTGAAACAAAGTTTTGGCAGATATAAATTTATTGGTTGATCGTTATTTTCTTTCAGCACTTTAAGTATTTCAACCCATATCAACCCATTGCCTCCATAGTTCATGAAGAGAAATCACCTGATCTACATGAGACTCCCACATACATAACACATTGCTTTTGTCTTGTGGCTTTCAGAACTCCCTCCGTGTCCTCTGCATTCGACAGTGTTATGAATTGGGGTATATCATTCTTCATGTTTATTCTGTTTGGTGTTCTTTAACTTTCTTGGATGTGCACATTCACATCTTTTGCCATGTTTGGTAAGTTCTTGGTCATTATTTCTTTGAATATAATAATTTCTTCTCCTTTCTTCTTTTATGACTCCCCTAATGCATATATACTAATTGGTGTCCCAGAGCTTGCTTAGGCACATCTCTTTAGCTTTTATAATTTTTTTTAAATCTTTCTAGTCCTCAGCCTAATGCATTTCAAATGTCCTGTCTTCGAGTTTGCTGGTTCTTTCTTCTGCCAGCTCCAATCTGCTACTGAAACCATTTTAGGAATTATTCATCTCAGTTACTGTGGTCTTTCTGGATTTTCAGCTCAGTTACTGTGATATTTTCTGGATTTTAATCCTCTTCCTTCGAATGAGCCATCGTACACTACTTCTTTGTTTTGTACTGTTTTGTTGCAAACTGTACATTTTAATATTTAAAATATTAACATTGAGATTTATTTCCTCAGATATCTGGTTTTTATTATATAATCAGCTGGTGGTAAGACTGATTGTCTTGAGGGTCAGTGCTCCTATCAGGAAGGCTTGCCCAAAGCAAATGCAAAGTGCAAGGTCCTCCCTGTTGTTCTATGCTGTGTATATCCTGGGACTATGCTTGTTATGCAGTTCCCTTATTTTGAGAAGTTTGAATGGCCCTCAGCAGATAGAATTTCCTCACTTGGGTATTTAAAGCAGGCAAGACTTTGACCCATACTATCTGCCTCAATAATCACTACATTAATTCCAGAAGCATTTCAGGCTTCTTCTGGAGGGAAACATGCTAGAAAGGAACTCCCCAAGTCAGTATCTCCAGCCAGAACATGGCCAGTAACCACTAAGGGGGTACACATTGGCTTGAAATTGCCCTGTGGAGGTAATCAGGAAAGATGCCAGGAGCTTCTTCCATGGATCCCCAAAACAGTGCTTTCTTGACTCTCCAGCAAATGCAGCCCTAAGGAAGCATATTGCCTTTAAGTCTCCTTAGCCACCTTCATCTGGAGCTGGTAGGGAAAATGACCACTCTCAGAGTCAGGTCCCCAGGAATCCAAAGTTGATAATCAAAAGCTGTAATCAGTAATCAGTTTGCACCTGTTCTTAGAGAACAGAGCTTTATGTCCCTTTCTTAGAGAAGGTCTTAGAGAAGAGAATTTTATGTCATCAGTGAATTAGCCAGGGCTGGACCCCTTAGTGGCCTGCCATGAGAATGGGGGATGGGCTTGGGTAACTGAGAGAGTAATTTCCCTCATAGTTTTCCCATAATTTGCCAGGTTCTTCCTCCCCACTCTTCCCTGGATGCCATACAACATTATACTGGATTCCAGATCTTTGAAATACCTGTTTCAGACAGTTCCTGCACATTTAATATTTATTTTGCTGGAAGGACTGACTCCTGGAGCTTCCAATTCTACAATCTTTCCACAATCCTTCAGGTTCTTGGTTCTTTACATAATTAAGAATTTCTTTATTGAAAACTGGATGTGTTGAACATTATAATATGACATATCAGGAAACCATATTATTCGTCCTAATCAGGGTTTGTTTTGTGCTGGTTGTGGGCTGTAATCGTGTGTTTGGTGACATTTCTAAGCTTTTTTTATTGCGGCATTCTTTTCATCTGTGGTATTTGAAGTCCATGTTTGTAGTTAGTTGTCAGCTAGAGATTTCCATGAACAACTGAAGCAAGAAATAATAAAATAGAGAAAATAAGATAAAATAGAAAAAAATTCTTCCAGTCTTTTGCACATTAGTTCTGTTTTGGGGTACTGCTTAATTATCCAGCCAAGCTGTTTACAATTCTACTTTGGCTTCATTTTCTGCTTACACTGAGGCTAAAGATCAGCTAAAGTGCATGGTTAGGGTCTTCTTATGCCTTTTCTAAGCACATATCCTGCCCTAAATATGCACATGGCTTTCAAAATTCTCCCATATATGTTGGAGCTTTCTAAAACCCCCTTAGCCACAGAATCTATTTCCCCAGCTTTTGTTCCAGTCTTTAAGTATGTATCCTGTACCCTCCAATTGTAAACTCTATCCAGACAGTAGCATGTCATTCACTTGCCTTTTGTTTTAGAATGTCCTTGCTGTAGCCACTTTTCTGCCATTATAAATTTTTAAGTCTGGTGAAGCAAAAGCAGGTGACTTTAGGTATTCACCAGCTGGGTCAAAACAAGCAAATAATTTTTTTTAGGACAAAGTCTGTCTTCTCCAGAGTCTTATCCTAAGAACATAGGTTGCTGCCTTCAAGATTGCCACTGAGCCAGGAAGAAGAATAATGCAGGGGAAATTAAAAGCAGTGCAAAGGTAATCTAATGTTAATTTACTTTTTTTTATTTGGCATTTGTTTGGTTGCTGTAAACTTTTGGCTGTTTACTTGTGTTCTGACAAAAGCTTTTTTTTTTACTACATTTGCTTTATTTCCATTGTTTCTATTGATGGACAAGACCTTGTAGTTACTTACTGCACCATTTTCACTGACATTAATTAACCCTAGTGAATTGTTTTAACTTTTTTCTGATACCCTAAAGACAAGTCATGAATGTTATCCCTAAAGCATGAGATTTAAAAAAATAATAAGTATCTTATTTTATTTTTCCAATGCATATGAAACTCACTTTAAATTCAGATATATATGGCCAAAGCCCAATGAAATTGCATTTTACATCCAAACCATCAGTTTGTTTACTATGGGATATTTTGGGCAATATTGACGTTTATACATGCAAAATGAACTTTAATAGATCAAGAATTACAGCATCCGACAGTCAGGAATAAACTATTGCACATTAGTGTTGAATAAGTAATTGAGGGACAAAAAAATATCACACAAAAGTATCTCATCTCAATATTTTTCTACAAGTCACCTAGAATATGCTGTTGGCATAAAAATATGTGGGATATAATTCTCCACTTTTTAATTATTACCATATAATTTATCAATCCTTGAATAGCACTAAAATGTTACTTTAGTTATCTTAAAGTCCTTGTGAAATTAAGTAATTGTTTAGACCACTGAGAGCAAAAATTCAGGCAGTAGGACATATAATCAGAATGCATTTCTTGTGCTAAGGTATAGGAATGTTTTAATGTGCATCCAATTGCAAAGTTGCTTGATACAAATAAATTCATTACTGAAGTGTCATCATTAGCATATTAACAGTTAACAAATGTAGTTCTAAATACATTATGTGAGATACTGAAAATAATGACATCCTTTCAATGTTAGGGTTTTATATTTGCTTTGATACAAGTAGCCATGATATTAGTGACTTTGTAATTTAGAGTTATTACAGAAAGAACTGGACTGAAAATTGTTTCATTAATTGTTATTTTGAAAAATATTTTTCACATTTCAAATATCAATGGATAAAGTAATAGTTTGCCAAAGCTACTATAACAAATAACCAACATTAGTTGGCTTAAACAACTGAGAATGTATTTTCTCAGTTTTGGAGGCTAGATTTCAAAATCAAGTTGTTAGAAGATTGTGCTTTCTCTGGTATCTGTAGCATTCTGGTGTGGTTTCTAGCAATCTGCACTCATTCCCTGTGTTCATCAAATAGCCATCTCTCCTTCAATCTCCACACTCTTTCTACTGTGTATGAATTTCCTCAGCTTATAAAGATTCCAGTCTTATTGGGTGAAGGCCCACCCTAATTAAGTTTGGTCTCACCTCAACTAACAACTTCCTCAAAGATTGTATTTACAAATGGATTTACATTCACAGGAACAGAACCTAAGACTTACATATCGCTCTGTTGGGGACATGATTCAATCCATACCAGGCTATATTTTTAGTTCTTAACTATGATGTTAGAATAGGCGATTAGAATGTAGTTATTCCTAAGCCTTCATAAAATCTCAGCCAACCCATGTCAGTTACTTTAATGTAATTAGTGGAATTTAAATGAAATCCACAATATATCCTGTTTCAGTCGCTTTTGGAATAGGAAACTTATTCAAGTCAAAACAAACAAAAAAAACAAAATTTTCTTTTAAGCATCTCATTGGAATTTGATAAGAAAGGGAACATATACTTTATAATACCAAAAATTATGGAATCTTGTTAGATTAAGATATTTCTTCTGCTGCTTTGGTGTATTTGAAATGAGGAAAACACATGAAATGTTGAATAAGTGGATAGATAGATGGATAAATGAATAAATAAATAAATAATATGTAAATAGAATGTAATATTTTCTTATTAGCTTGTTCTGAAATTGTCTAGCTTGTTCTGAAATTGTCTAATGAAAATGTCCAGTACATATGTAAATAAGATTCTTTAAAACCGAAATAAACTGCTTTGTGAATAGTTTATATTTTATTGCATGAAATAAATTTACAAATAATAGACTAAATGTATATGTCAGGCAATTACAACTGAGTGCTTCTCTAGCATGTTTTCAACTTTATAATATATCTTTCATGATTTTTTCACCATTACAGATAATCTCTCTTAGGTCATTGTGAATATACTTTATCGATATA
>PVIY010043277.1:0-20419 GCA_004026745.1 Myrmecophaga tridactyla
ATCGTCCCAAAGCGGGCAGTGAGAGAGCAGAGGATGGAACCTGCCAGCGTCCCCCTGAGCCTTCGCCTCCTCGCTGGGGGTGGCCGGGCGGGGATACGCGGAGCCAGGGTTCCTTCCGTGCCAAAACTCCAGACTCAAAGAAGGGACGTGCTTCCAAAACGTCAGAGAGGCCAACAGTGGCCTTTTAAAAAAAGATGGTGTCGGAAAGCTTTCTAGCAATTAAAAGGACTTCCCCGAAGGGGCCGGGGGCCAGGCGCAGAGCCCCGCAGCGGCCGACTGGAGAGTGCCAAGCGGCGCCGGGGCGGGGTCGGAGGCGCCTCCCTCCAGCCCCGAGCTCAGGCCGCCCTCGCCAGCGCCCGCCGCCGCCAGGGGGCGCTGCCGCCGCCACCGGCTGCACGCCCGGCCCTGTCACGGCTGTGCGCAGCCCAGCGGGAAGCGGCGCGGTCGGGGCTCCTCGCGCACCCGGGGTCCGCTCCGGGAAAGGCCTCAGGGGCCTGCGCGGCTGGCGGGCGCCCTCCGAGAACCCATGCCGGCCAGACCCTGCGGGGCCGTGGACTTCATCCCGCCGATTGGCGGCCCAGGGCCACAAGAAGCCGGCCTGGCGAGAAGGCGCAAGGCCGCCCGGAGGCCCCGGGAGAAGAGCTCGGACCGCATCACTCCTTCAGGTAAAGGCCGGGGACCCTCTCGGGGGTGCTGGCTTCTATACTTTCAAAAGCACATGAACAGAGATTGTTCATGATTCCTTTAAATGTTCTGGGTTCCTCCTCAGAAAAGTATAAGGACGGCTTTAAAAAATTCTGACAAAATACTGAGCTACTTCAAATACTTTCTAAACTTATATTTATAATCTCGAGGGATGAACATTTGAGATCCTGTAGGATCCCAGTTTTGTCATAGTTAACGTGGTGCTGGGATTGTGGGTAACTTTCATTCTCCTGTGTTTTCCCAAACTTTTCTACAAAGAAGTGTCACTTTAATAATCCATGAAAACAATCCGAATGGCCCATTCTTAAAACGAGGAGGCAGTACAGTAACAACTCTTACCCAAGAACTATGCTTTACTTATAATCTTGGAGATGCAACTACATTTTTTGCCTCAAAAGTAAACCTGCATGCTCCTAACCTTATTCTAAAATTCCAGATGGAGCAGCGATCTAAATGTAAAAATTGAAAACATGAATTCATTTTTATACTCACCAACTGGAGAAGGCCTTTCTAAATATCACAAAACCTAAAAGCTGTAAGGGAATCAACTGCTAAACTAATACACATCCTTTAAAAGGTCTTCATTTTAAGAAGATACCCAACTTCAATTTCAAGTTATTGCAAAACAACAAAAATATAAATTTAAACTGATCAGCACCATCCTTTCCTCAGGCTGGCAAAAATCTAAGGAGTTTAAGACACTGTGTTGGAAAAGTTGTGGGAAAACAGGCACCTTTACACACTTGCCTCTGTGATTGGGACAAAAAGGAAAATTGAACAAGAATTTTCCAGCTGAAATTAAAAACTGGAAACATTGCCAAGATAGACTATTAAGTGAAAAAGTGAGATACCTAAGAGTGATAAATTTATAGGTGTGTATTTATATACTTATGCCTCTATGATTGTCTACACAAACCTTGTACAGTGAATCTCTGGGAGGATGCATAACACACTGGTAATAGTGGATGCCTTTATAAAAGGGGAAACTGAGTATCTGGAAATAAAGAATAAGGAGATTTATTCTCCCTTTATGCCTCTCAATAACTTTAGAATTTTATACATATATATTACCTATTCAAAAATGTTGGGAAGTTTTTAAAAAGTAAACTTGCAGGCAAACAATGCTATACCAAAGCTGACTCTTCATCAAAAAGGAAATTTAAAGTGAGCACAGTGTAACACCCCTGAAAAATGTCTTCTGCACACTTTTAAGCATGAGAACTGGTTAATAACTTCTTTCTGTTTCCACCCATTTCCTGAAACCCAAATTCTTTTAACAAAGCGCAATCAAAACTGGAATTAGCTAGATGGAAGTGGGTAGAAATGTTCTCTCCAAATCCAAATTTGAAATCCCAATTCTCTAGGAATATTTTATTCATTACAGGGGTGAAAATAAATCATTGTCTTTTGGTATCCAATTATCTCTGCAGAGTATGTTCTCAATATTATATCGTTAGAGTAGTATACCAACAAATTACAGAGGCTAGACTTCTGAGAAAGGTACATTTATTAGGAATGTGACACTGCCACACCTGCTTTGACTAATATGATACAGTAGAAGGAAACAATACAGAAATCTGGATTTCATAATGTGAAATCTCACACTTTTATTAAAAGGTTGACACAAATATTTAAAACCTATTGTTGGACTAAGTTGTCTGCAGATCTGATTTGGCCTTTGGGCATCCAATTTGTTTCCTCTTCTGTTAATACGTATTTGTTAAATAATTGAAATGCATGAAAAAAGTTGTATTTTCCCACATACAACTGTAGACATTTGGGAATAATTCATCATAAAACAGAGAAGAGGATGCTTTAAACCAGTTTGGAAATATATGTAGAAGTTGAGTGAGAATTGTAATTCTATATCTACTTTTTAATATAAATGATTAAAAGAACTCTACTTGCACTTATAAGTGCAATGGGCTTCCTACTATTTCCCCCTTAAACTGGGCTGATTTCACATGTCCTGGCAGAACAATTGGAGAAGTACAGGGCTTCCCAACAAGGTGAAGTTCAGCACTGGTGAGTTTAGAAGACAAGCAGAACAGAGAATCCATACCACTAGGGGAGGAGAAAGAGAAAACTCTACATGAATACTGACTGTCCCACAGAGAGGAGTAATGCACATCACTTGCTTGTCTTTTGAGGGAAGGAGTGACCAATTGGAGCAGAGGAAGAAATATCCATAAAAGTATTGTTTAAAAATGAAGCACTATCCCCTAAAAAAACAATGACTGCTGCTAATTATTGACAGCCCAGTGCGAGGTATTAAGTGCATACAACCTATGAGGTAGATAATATTATATCAACATTTTCCAAGAAAGGAAACTGAGCCTTAAAGAGGTGAAGTGATTACTCTGACCGGCGTCACAAGACTTGCTGTCAAGTGGCAGAATTAGGATTTGAACACAGGGCTCTTTGACTGAAGTCTAAGATTTTTAAATCCCTGCCTAGAAACCTGAAGTAAAAGTAATTAAAACAAAATGACTTTAGCACCACAATACCCAAATAGATAAATGGAACAAAAGAGAGCAGTCAAATAGGCACCCAGACATATATGAAAATTTATTATATGAGAAACTGGTATTTCACACCAATGACAAAGGAAGGCTCATTCAATATAGGGCAAATGTCTCTATACTGTATGAAAAAAAAAATGAGTTTCCAATCTCACATACTATATTTTAAAAATACCAGATGAAGTAATTATTTTAAATGCTTTAGGATAACTATAAATATAACAAAATATTTTTACAATTAAACATTGGGAATTTTTAAGCATGACACAAAATTCAAGGCAAAAAGTTAGCCAAAAAAACAGAAATTGGACTAATTAGTATTAAACTGTGTCTGGGCAAAATACACTATAAACAAATTAAGAAACTTGTGGAAAATATATAATAATAATAATAAAGGGTTAACTATCATAACAAATTTTAAAATAACTACAAAGACCTATAACAACCCAATAAAAAATTATAAAGGCTGTGAACAATCAATTCAGAGAAGAAATACAAACAGCTAGTAGCATATAAAAAGAAAACTGACCTTACCATTGACTCAACATAAAAATAATTTAAAAGCCTATTTTTTAATAGAGGGATATATGGGGGGAAAAGTAGCTATTGAAAACTGTGGACTTTATCAATAGTAACAAATGTACTACACCAATACTATGTTCAATAATATGATGGAAGGTATGGGAGGATTAGGATTTTCTTTCTTTTCTGGAGTAATGAAAATTTCTAAATTTGATCATGGAGCTGTATGTACACCCATGTGATGATACTGTGAGCCAATGATTGTATACTTTGGATGGTTTCTATGCTGTGTGAATATCTCAATTAAATTCCATTAAAAAAAAAGTGTAGCAACATTTGCAAATTAAAGGACAAAACCACATAACTATCTCACTAAATAAAAAAAAGGGAGTCATTAAAATCAACACTCATTCCAAATCAAGCCTTTGCACAATGGAGTTAGAAGAAAATTTCTTAAAGCTGATAAAGATTATCTTTCGAATATCTACAACAATATTGTGAGCCACTGATTGTACACCACGTATGGAATGTTTGTATGTTAAAAATTTTTATATTTGTATGTTGTTTTATCAATAAAATATTTAAATATATATATATCTACAGCAAATATCACAATTTAACTTTAAAAGCAGTCCCCTGAAGACAAAACCAAGACAAAAATTCCCATTATCATTGCATCTACTTAACAGTGTAATAACTGGAAGTGCTAGCTGACACCAAGATTAAAAAAAAGAAAAAAAAATTGGAAAGAAAGAAAGAACAAACTTACTCTTATTTGAATATGATTACTGTATACCCCAAAAAACACAAGAAAATCTGTTGGCAAACTATTACAATAAATAAACTACTAAAGTTTGACAAAATGTCTGAATATAGATGATTAACATACAAAAACCAAGAGAGCATTTCTGTGTACATGTATTAACCAATTATGAAAAGCAGCTGGAAAAAAATGTATATATCCTTTATGACTAAATGTAGAGGAAAAGTAGGTTTATAAATGGGAAGACGTAACATCAAAGGTGGTGACATCCCTCAAACTAAATGTAATTCTTATTAAATCTCAAACAGGGCTTTTCATGGAGCCTGAAAAGCTGACCCTAAAATTAATCTAGAAGGGTCTTCTAGAAGAACTGAGAACATTTGAAAAAGAACAAGAAAAAGAGGGCTCCTGCCTTACCAAATATTAAAGCTTAAAATAATTTTTGCAATATAGTATTGATACAAATAGAATAGATAAAAGGTAAAAAAGAGAACCCAGAAAGAGATTCACATAAACATAGAAACTTCACATATTACATACCAATAGGAAAAGTAAGAATATCGAATACACAGTCTGAGGACAACTGGTTGTCCATACTGGGAAAGGGAGGACGTACATCTCAAGTCATGTTGCACAAAAGGCAACGTGATATTTGTGGCCATTTAATTTTATAGGCTCGGATTCGTGGACAACACAGGCTTCAGTGATATAAAAACAGAATTTATTAGAAAAGTAATTAAAAAATTATTAGAAATGAAACATAGTTGCAGCACCAGAAGGGACAGCATCAACACCTGAAGAGGAGTGCTGGGGAATCTCAGAGACAGCATTCAGGGTCTGGCTGGTAAAAACCCACAGCAGAGCATCTTCTTCCCAGATATGGTTCTCTTTCTCTCTCATGAGATTCTCTAATCTAGCTGCTTGCATGCAGTTTATATGGTATCTATACCCAATAGTGACCGGATTCCAATGAGCTGACATGACCCGACCCCGGTAGTCCTCTGGGAGCTGGCTAGGGAATGAAAGGAGTTTCCAGGGACCTAGATAACTCTTTTTATCAAAATAGATCTCCTTCTGGGAGGAAGCCCGTCTTCCCCGCTAGAGTGCACATTTCAACAATTTACTGCCAAGGTTGTGTAATGGCCACCTCAGTTAAGCGTAACAAACGCTACAACAATTTATTATCAAAATCATGTAATGGCCACATTAGTTGAGCAGAACAGACTCTACAGATTTTGTTTTCCCTTTCAGGGGGATGGATACAAGAACCAATGAGAAAAGATTCCCGGTGGCTACCAAAGCTGGAACAATTTGAGCAATAAAACACATAATATTGGATTATAAACCAAAGTATAAAATAAGTACACATGAATCTATACAAATATAAATAAATGACTGAATTAATAAATAGGAGAGAAGACACGAATCTTAAGAATTCCAAATAATAGATAAACTCTCCTAAAAGAGGTGAAGTTGCCCCCCTCGGGGCGTGTGCTGGACTTAGTGACTTGTTTCCAAAGAATACAATCTGGAAAGGGAAAAAATAGCAATTATAGCAGCAAAACCTGACAAACACAGTATTAACTAAGTGGTCATGATTAACAGTAATATTTGTAGCTTTCATGTATTCTTAAATGGTGTGATGTAAGAGCATTTCACCTCTGTAGTATTCTTTCCAAAAGTCCAGTCTAATAATGAGGAAAGTATCATACAAACCCTATTTGGGAGACATTCTACAAAATACCTGCCTGGTTATCATCAAAACCGTCAAGGTCATGAAAAATAAAACTGAGAAACTGGCACATATCTTGGGTGAGTAAGGAGACGTAACAACTAAAATACACTGTGATATCCTGGACTGAGTCCTAGAATTGAAAAATGGCTTTAATGAAAAAACTGATGAAATCAAATAAAGTATGGAATATACTTAATATACCAATGTTGGCTTCTTAATGCACCATGATAATGTAAAATGATAACATTAAAGGAAACTGAAATGAAATGCGGTTAGGAGTATATAGAAAACCTCCATACTCTCTCTGCAACTTTTCTGTAAATCTAACAGTTAAAAAAATAAGCAAATATGTAGGTAGCATAGAAGCTAAGACTACCTATAGGCATGCCTAAGGTCCTCTGGAGGACCTCTGTTATTGCTCAGATGCAGCCTCAGTCTCTCTAAGCCCAACTCTGCAAGTGAAATCATTACCCTCCCCCAGATGTGAAACCTAGCCCAGCCTCTCCAGAACATCAGATGGTTCCATCTCCCTACCCCATACTGGTGACAGAGCCTTCCAATATCAAAAACTTAGAATTATCATAGCCCAAACAACCCACCTGAGAGGTATGGAAAGATCAAAGGTGATGGTGGAATTATACATAGAATATGAATATGAATGCTGAATTACTAAATTGATATCTCTTTTAGTCTCCAGTATTTTAGAGCAGCTAGAAGTAAAAACCTAAAATTGTGAAACTGTAACCCATGTCAAAGTCTGAAATACGTTCTACAACTAGTTGTGGCGCTGTGCTTGGAAATTTATAGCTTTTTTATATATATGTTTTTGTTCACAAAAAAAGAAGGAAAAAAAAGTCGATTGTGATGATAAAAAAGTATTTAAACCCACTAGCCTCCTATATTCTGGAGCAGGTAGAAGGAAAAATATGAGAGGACTGTATGGTAGCCCATGGCAAACTCTGGGATCTATCCTATAACCACTTTTTGAAGACTGCTTTGAAAACTAGTGCTTTTTTATTTCTTTGCTTTGTATATATGTTATACCATACAATAAAAAAAAAAGTTAAAAAAAAAGGAAGGAATTCCCTCCCCCCCTCAAAGAAGCAAATAGCTAGGAGAAAATATTTTCAACATAAATAACAAAGGACATATAAATATTTAAAATATTCCTATACATATTCTTAAAATTACAAACAATCCAGTAGAAATTTGAGTCAAGTATAAAAAAGGCAAGTGACACACTCACACCAAAAAAATATAAATTACCAAAAGCCACGTGAGAAGTTTCACCTAATTAGTATTTAGAAAATTAAAAATTAAAAAACAATGAAATTTTATTTCATACCATCAAATTGGAAAAATATTTTACATACTGATTACCAATTATGGAAAGGTTGTAGGGAAATTGCTACTTTTATACAAAGTAAATTGGTAGGTGTTCTGGAGGGCAATTTGCATTGTAATAGGCATATCCTTTGACCCAGCCACCACTCCTCCTTTAGATCTGCCTGAAAGAAATAGTGGCAGGAGAGCAAGAAACATTAGTAAGAATTTTTACTGTAGCACACTATAATAAAACTAAATGAAAATAACAACTATAATCAATAGGGGTATAATTGCATATCTATAGTATCATACTATAAATTATGCAACACAAATTTGAGATAGTATAAAGATTAATTCAGTATTAAAAAAACTAGTTGCAGATTATATATGATAAATAGGTAAATTTATATGCATAGAAAATAAACAGAAAAGCAAATGGAAAAATACCCTTACCAAACAATTAGCAGTGGATACCTATGAGGATGAAACAGGAATTTGAAGGATAGGGAAGGAAACCTCTACTTTATTGATATTACTTGGGTTTATTTCAAAACATTTTCATGGTAATTTATAACTGAAAATATATTTTAAAAGAATAAGTCACCAGGGAAACCCCCAACAAAGAAAGTCCAGAACCAGATAGTTTCACTGGTGAATAAACATCAATCCTTCCAAACCCTCCAAAAAAAGTGAAGAGGAGGGAAAAAAAACTTTCTATACATGAGGCCAGTTTTATCCTAATACCAAAGCCAAAGACATCGCAAGATAATAAAATTAGAGACCAGTATTCTTTGTGAATACAGATACAAAAATCCTCAACAAAATATGAGCAAAGTGAATCTAATAGCACATTAAAAGATTACAGACCATGACCAAGCAGGATTTATCCCAGGAATGCAAGAGCTGTTCCACATAAGAACTTAATCAATGTAATACACATTAATAGAATGCAGGGGGAAAAAAACAAAAGATCATCCCAATTGACAAAGAAAAGGCATCTGACAAAATCCAGCACCCTTTCATGATAAAACACCCAGAAAACTAGGAATAGAACTTCCTTAATGTGATAAAAAGCATATATGAAAAACTCACATATTATTAGCATCATACCCAATAATAAAACAAAAAGTCTTCCCCCTAAGAACAGGACCAAGCTAAGGATGCCTGCTTTCACCATTACTATTCAATAATGTACTGCAAGTTCTAATCAGAGAATTAGACAAGAAAAAGAAATAAAAGTTCTCTCAAGTGAAAAGAAGTAAAACTATCTCTATTGACAGATGATATGATCCTAAATACAGAAAAGAATCCACAAGAAAGCTAGTAGGCCTAATAAATTCAACAGATTTGCAGAGCGCACAATCAACATACACATCAGCTGTATTTCTATATTCCAACAATAAAAAATTCAAAAAGAAAATCAAGAAAACAATTCCATTCACAATACCATCTAAAAGAAAAGAATATTTTGAATAAACTTAACCAGGGCTGTAAAAGATTTGTACAATAAAACTACAAAATATGACTGAAAAAAAATTGAAAGAAGACCTAAATAAATGAAAAGACATTCCATGGTCATGGATTGGAAGACCTGATATTATTAAGAGGGCAATACAGGCATACCTCAGATATACTGAGGGTTCGATCCACTACCACTGCAATAAAGCAAATATCATGCTAAAATGAGTAACATTAATTTTTTGGTTTCCCAGTGCATATAAAAGTTATGTTTACAACATTTACTGTAGTCTATTAAGGTTGCATTATGTCTGTGCTGGTTTGAAACTATTATGTGACAGGTTTTTCAACCGGGAGAGAGAAGAAGAGACTAAAACTCGATCAAAGGAGCTTTATGGCAAGGCTATATGCAGGCAGGCTGAAACCGAAGTTGGCAACAAAACAGCCCCACACAAAGGAAGGGGTACAAGTTTTATAGGATGATTGGCAGGATATAAGGAAAGGGAGGCGGTGGGTTTTCTTTGTCTAGCTTGACAGCAGGAAGTTGGCAGGTTTCCACTGGTTGGTTTTGGAAGTAGGGGGCTAAGTTGGGAGTTGGCAACTCTTCATTGCACAGTTTAAACATTTTTTTAATTTTTTATTGATATATATTTTATATTCACATACCATGTAATCACCCAAAAAATACAATCAGTTGTTCACAATGTCGTAATATAGCTGTGCATTTATCATCACAAGGGAGTTTAAATTTTAAGCAGTGCTGCAGTCATGCAAGGTTGTAACTGCCAGAGGGTGGATGTTGGGTAAGGGGGTTATGCAGAAATGTAGTTGCCTGAGGGCAGATGTGGAGACAATCACTGGGACTGCCACATGGGCTGGGGTGGGGGGAAGCTTCTTAGAATATTTGCTCAGGGTTGGTCACATCATAGGAGAAGGGGTTCTGCCTAACATTATGTACCTCAGAAAAGCCATGTTTTAATTCTGACCCAATCTTGTGGGGGCAGTCAGTTCTTTTAATCCTGATTCAATACTGTGGGTTGGAAACTTTTGATTAGATTACCTCAACAGAGATGTGATACGCTCAAATGTAGGTGTGACTTTTGATGAGATGGATATGTGACTCCATCCATTCCAGGTGGGTCTTGATTAGTTTACTAGAGTCTTTAAAGGGGGAAACATTTTAGAGAAACCTCAGAAATGACAGAGCTGACACAGATGCTGATATTTAGGAAAAAAGTTTGGAGATGTTTGAGATGCCTGAAGCCCGGCAGACATTGCAATGCGATAGTAAGCAAGGCAGAACCTGGAGAGAGCCAAGGGAAGCCAACAGATGAAAGCCTGCCCCAGAGAAGCAAAGTAATGAGCCCCCACAGGAGCAGAGGCTGAAAGCAACAGAGCCCGGAAGAAAGGGACGAGCAGATGCCAGCCAAGTGAGTACCCAGCTGACAGGTGTTCCTGACCCATTGACCACCCTTGAGTTAAGGTATCTTTACATGGATGCCTTAGTTTAGACATTTTTGTAGGCTTAGAAATGTAAACTTGTAACTTATTTATTCCCTTTTTTAAAAGGCATTTCAGTTCTGACATGTCACATTCTGGCAGCCTGCAAACTAACACAATGTCTAAAAAACAATGTAAATACCTTAATTAAAATGTGAGACTTAAAAAAAAACAACAAAAAGAAATTGGCTCAATACTCTTTTCTCTTTCAAAATATAAAGAACAAAATAAAGACAAACATTGCAAGTTAAAAAACAAATGTGACAGTGACATTAAAGTGAGCACATGCTGTTGGAAAAATGGCAGGGTGATACTAAACATGAGGACAAGGACACAAATGGATATTTGCACATCTATGTTTATAGCATCATTGTTTACAATTGCGAAGAGATGGAAAAAGCCAAAATGTCCATCATCAGACAAGTGGCTGAACAAACTGTGGTATATACATACGATTGGTATATACCTTCCGAACTGTGGAATATTATGCAGCTGTAAGACAGAATAAAGTTATGAGGTATGTAAGAACATGGATGGACCTTAAGGACATAATGCTGAGTGAGATTAGCCAGAAACAAAAGGACAAATACTGTATGGTCTCACTGATATGAACTGACATTAGTGAATAAACTTGGAGAATTTCATTGGGAACAGTGACCATCAGGAGACAGAAATAAGGTAAAATATTGGGTAACTGGAGCTGAAGGAATACAGACTGTGCAACAGGACTGATTGTAAAAACTCAAAAATGTATAGCACAGTACTACCTAACTGTAATACAGTTATGTTAGAACACTGAATGAAGCTGAATGTGAGAATGATAGAGGGAGGAGGGCTGGGGGCACAAATGAAATCAGAAAGAAAGTTAGACAATAAAGACTGAGATGGTATAATTTAGGAATGCCTAGAGTGCATAATGATAGTGACTAAATGTACAAATTTTAAAATGTTTTGCAGGAGGAAGAACAAAGGAATGTCATTACTGCAGGGTGTTGAAAATAGATGGTAATTAATATTTAAAAATTTTAACTTACGTGTGAGACTAAAGCAAAAAATGTTTATTTGGTACAAAACTTATATTTTGACTAGTGCAGTCCCTAATATAACTTATGTGGACAACTTAATTGAACACCATAAGTACATGGAACCTTGAGTAGGGCATAAGATTTTGTAGGTTTGTCCAGAGTGATGCCCCAATAAATCCCAGAGTGATTTGAACAGTGCATAAAAAAGGTATTTGCAAAGTCCCCTTGGGGAAATGGTGAGAAAGGGGGAAATTCAGCTTCCCCAAGTGGAGTATTCTTGATATTCTCACAAGCAGTGGGGACAATCAATGCAATAGGCTGAGTCCCCAATCTTGGGGTTTGTTCATATGAAACTTAACCCCACAAAGGATAGGTCAAGTCTACTTAAAATTAGGCCTAAGAGTCACCCCCAAGAGAACCTCCTTTGTTGCTCAGATATGGCCTCTCTCTCTCAGCCAACACGACAAGCAAACTCACTGCCCTCCCCCGTCTACGTGGGACATGACTCCCATGGGTGTGGACCTTCCTTGGCAACGTGGGACAGAAATCCTAGAATGAGCTGGGACTCAGCATCAAGGGATTGAAAAAACCTTCTTGACCAAAACAGGGAAGAGCGAAATGAGATGGAATAAAGTGTCAATGGCTGAGAGATTCCAAACAGAGTTGAGACGTTAGCCTGGAGATTATTCTTACCCAGTAAACAGATATCACCTTGTGAGTCAAGATGTAATGGAGAAGCTGGAGGGAACTGCCTGAAAATGTCAAGCTGTGTTACAGAAGCCATGTTTCTCGAAGATGATTGTACAATGATATAGCTTTCACAGTGTGACTGTGTGATTGTGAAAACCTTGTGTCTGATGCTCCTTTTATCTACCTTATCAACAGATGAGTAAAACATACGGAATAAAAATAAATAATGGGAGAACAAATGTTAAAATAAATTTAGATTGAAATTCTAGTGATCAGTGAAAGGGAGGGGAAAGGGGTATGGTATGTATGAATTTTTTTCTGTTGTCTTTTTATTTCTGTTATATATTTTTTTATTAAAAAAATTAATTTAAAAAAAAAGGGGAGGGTTACCACAATTTGTAAAACATGCATTATCTCCACAGCACAATAAAGCAAACTGCAATGAAACAAAGTATGCCTGTACTACCCAAAGTGATTTACAGATTTAGTGCAATCAGTCAAAATTCCAGAAGCCTTTTTTGCCCCCACAGAAATGGAAAAGCCAATCATCAAATTCATATGGAAGGGATCCCGAATAACCAAAACCATCTTGAAAAGAAGAACAAAGTTGGAGGACTCATAGTTCCTGATTTCAAAGTTACCAAAAGCCACAGTAATCAAACAGTGTGGTATTGGCATAAGGACAGATACATAGACCAATGGAATAAAATTTAACATTTCAGTAATAATCCTACACATATGTATGGCCAATTGATTTTCGACAAGAGTGCCAAATTTAATCAATGGAGAAAATTTCTTCAACAAATGGTCCTGGGAAAACTAGATTTATATATGCAAAAGAATTAAAGTGGAACCCCTATAAAAATTAAAGTGGAACCCTTAATACACAAAAATTAACTCAAAATGGATCAATGACCTAACTAGAAGAGCTAAAATTAAAAAAAAAAACTCCTAGAAGAAAACATAGGGAAAAAATTTCAGGACCTTGTATTAAGCAATGAATTCTTCAATATGACACCCAAAACACAAGCAATAAAGGGAAAAAGTGATAAATTAGACTTCATAAAAATTAAAAGCTTTTGTGCACCAAAGGACATTATCAAGACCATTAAAAAAAACTACAGAATGGAAGAAAATATTTGGAAATCATATATCTGATAAGGGTTTAATATTCAGAATATATAAAGAAAGCCCACCATTCAATAGTGAAAAAGACAACCCAAATTTTTAAAAGGGCAAAGGACTTGAATAGACATTTCTTCAAAGAAATGCTCTCTTGTCCTTTAAAGCAAGGGGCCCTGAAATTAAAATCGATGAAAACAAAAATCTCTCCAAGCTCTCTGTCTCACATGTATTCTGGCTGTGTGACACAAAAGCAAAATTAAGAGTTCTAGACCCTACTTCCCTTTGTCACTGAATGTTGTACAGTTCTCAGTTAATTATACTTTTTTAGGACTTTTAATGAATTTGCTACTAAATTAATCAAGGGGTAGAGTGCACTATTCAAGTTGCTTAGGAATTCTTTTCTTACTTGTTTTATATAATGGGACTGGGTTATTAATTTACTTCAGACTGCACAGACAAGAGTAAATTGTATGCCACTGGGTTTAAGCTACACTGGATCCAATTAGTTGACCTAGAGGCAGTTGTTTTAATCAAAAACTCACACTCCAGAGATAGACTGCTGCTATATAAGCAGGAGTCAATTCCCAGAGGTAATAGGGTAGCTTTTTTGTTGTCCATAAACTCTAGAAAATTTACAATTAAAATATGGAATGCCCCAAATATTTTTTATTGGTAAAATTAGTGACTTATTAGTCAGCACGTTGGTTGTTAGAAATGGGCTCTCATTTGGTAAAGTTACGGGCTGTTGATATATGTAGAATGTTTCTAAGATATTTGACAAACTTTCCCACCATTGTATGACCAGATTATAAGAATCTAATGAGACTTTTAAATAGAGTTTGAGACTGATCCACCATCCAACTACTGGTTTTGAGGATTTTTCGGTGACTAGTGCCAACTATAAGGGTAACAAAACTCTGTTCCTGGCATGTTGTCTGTTTCAAGTTAACCTTTCATAAAAGGAGTAGTCAAAGTACTTAAAAATGCAGAAGCTATAACTTCAACAGCTTATAGAACAGGGTGTGTCAACTGTTTTGTTTAATAACAAATTAAATGTTTGTTTAATAAAATAACTTTTATAGAGAAGAATTTTTTACCTGAGACTAGCCTTCATTATAACCTGGTTAGCTAGAGTGTGGGGGAGCAACTAAGCTCCATCTACCTCAAGTTTTTCAGCAGCTCCCGTTACCTACCAAAAAAAATCCCCAGAGCTGTGTATGACCAAATGGGCTCAGGTCAGTTTCCACCAGCACAACAAAGAGTTAGATTAGATGCGGAATCACTAGCCCGTCCTAAAACACCTGGATCACATTCCTGGAAGTCAGAATCTTGAGCCAGAGAGGAGAAAAGTGCATAAATAGATGAAAGCATTCAACTTCAGCAAACATAATCTTCTAGGATGATAAGCCAAGAACTTTTATAAATTCTCATTTTTTTACCTAGATAAGCATTTATAGAGGGGAAAGTAAATGGCCTGTCTCATTTCAAATTTCTTGGCAGTGAATAAAACAAAAACTTACTTTGAGTATTTTGAATATATAATTGCTTTATCGGAAGCAAATTCTTTTCACAATACTCAGTTTTTTTAAGTGAGATATATTATTATTTGACATAATACTCATTCTTTATTCCCAATGAGATTTACAAGGCCTTCACACAATATGTAGGACACGTCACAATTACAGGCAGCCAATCATATCATTAAGTAACTTTTTCTCTAGAGTAACTTCTCAGGGAGATTAAAAGCATTAACATGCCAATTAGGTTGTGGTGGGGTTTTTTTGTTTTTTTTTTAAATGATGCAAAGTAAAGACGACCAAGAGTACCTACTAAATAAAAAACAGACACCAGGGCAAAAGGTTTGAAGACACTTCACAAAAGAAGATATAGGAATGGTCTATAAACACAAGAAAAAGGAATGTGACATCAGGGAAATGGAAATTAAAACCACAGAGAATACCACCTCACACCCATAAGAATGGTTAAGATTAAAATGACAATACCAGATGTTAGAGAAGATGTAGAACAATTAGAACGCACATACATTGCTAATGGAATGTAAAATGGTATTTCCACATTGGAAAGGGCTGTCAGTTTCTTACAAAGTTATACACTTACACATCACCAGCCATTTTACTCCTAAGTATAAACCCAAGAGAAATTATGACATCTGTCTACAAAAAGACTTGTACATAAATATTTTAGCAGCTTTATTTATAATAGCCAAAACTGGTAACAACTCAAATGTCCATCAGTAGGAGAAAAGATAAATAATTGTGGTTTATTCACACAATGGAATATTACTGAACAATAACAAAAGAACAAAGTGTTGATACACAGAACAACATGGACGCATATCTAAATCACTATGCTGAACTAAAGAAGACAGCTTTATGATTCTGTGTGTGTGAAGTTCAATAACAGGTCAAATTAATCTATAGCGGCAAATGAGAACAGTGGTTGCTTACGGTAGGAGGGAGGTGACTGGAAAGGGGCCCAGGAAGGAACTCTGGACATGTACAACTTGATAAAATACAAACAGTGCACTTAAATGTGTACATTTTATTGCAATGAATTATAATTTAAAGAGGGTAGCCTATAAGAATCTTGACTGGTACAGATCCATGAAAAAAATACAGAATAAAGTATTCGATATAGAATAAAATTAAGAATGAACTTGGTCTAAAGTAAGTATCTAGTATAGATCATGACTAGTAAATTACATTGCAACATTTTAAAAATGTGACCAAACAGAAAAGATCGTTTGGCTAGTAGAAACATCCCTTCAAAGGTTTCTGAAATATTAAATATTTTTATCCTTCCTCAGTTGCAGTGGATTGTGAATATCACACCAAAAAAAGCAGCTCCTCAGATCCTAAAATGCTCACAAAAGAGTCACAGCAACAGGACCTAAATTGTCTTTTAATAGAAAGATTACCTGCTACTTCTTATATTTTGTCAAGCATGCTATTGAAAAGTGAACTGGATTGAACTGTGACTCCATTAATATAAATGTAGAATAATGATGTAGAACTCTCCTTATATCTCTTCTCTCCCTTTTTCTTAAAAAACTAAAGATCCAGCTCTTTTACACTATCTAGACTATAGCTGTCTGACAACTGTCTGCAATGATGGAAATATTCTATATCTGCACTGTCCAATACAGTAGCCACTAGTGACATGTAGCTATTGAGTACTTTGAAGCTTTGCTAGGGAGAAGAAGAACTGAATTTTAAATTTTATTTAATTTTAATTGTTAGGTCGGGGGAATGGGGAAGGGCACTGCAACTGGAGGTGCAGAGGCTGTGTCACCCCTCCCAACCTGACTTCCCGAACTAATGAACTGCCCCTTCCAGGCGTCACCTGAACTCCATCCTTAAAAGCTGCCGGCACCAAAGCCCGCGCGCGGACTCACCTCTCCCCATCTTGGTTCGGTGAGCTCTACCCAGGAGCGCAGAAATAAACTCACCCACTTTAAATTTCCTGGTCTACCTTTCTTCTTTCTCACCCTTTCGCCTCCTAAACCTTTCATTAATAAGTTTAAATAGCCAAAGGTGGTTAGTGGCTACTATAATACACAGCACAAAACTACAGAATACAAGCCCATGAGTTTCTAATCTACAGCCTCTGGACAACTAAAACAAAAGGCCTCCAGTGCCAGAAAAGCAACAACAAGGGAGCTTCCCGGCCCATGCACCCTCCCCACCCCCACCCCCCAAAAAAGCAAGGGATCCAAAAGATCTGAGAGCTGGGACATACAAACAAACATTTGCACATCAGTGTTTTATAACGGCATTATTCACAATTGCCATAAGATGGAAATAACCCAAATGTCCATCAACAGATGATTAGATAAATAAAATGTGGTATATACAAACTATGGAATATTATTCAGCAGTAAGATGGAAGTCAGGAAGGACATGACAATATGGATGATCCTATGTTTAGTGAAATTAAGTCAGACACAAAATGACAAATATTGTATGATCTCACTGATATGAACTAATTATAATATGCAAACTCATAGACATATATCTACCAAAATATAGAATGAGGCTAAAGAATGGGGAGCTATTGCTGAATTTAGACACTTGGAAATGGATAGAGGTTATTGTAGCACATCATTGTGAAAATAATTAGCAGTACTAAATGGTGTGTGAAGGTGGTAGAAAGGAGTTAAGAGTCATGTATGTCACCAGAAGGAAAGCTGGAGGTTAAAACATGGGAATGCATAATACAGTGAATCTTTGTGGTGGACAGTGACTGTGATTAACTGTATAATACAGTGCCTTCATGAACTAGAACAATTATATGAGACTATTATAAGTAGTTAATAATAGACGAGTATATGGGAAAAAATGTTAACTATTGCAAATGATGGACTATAGTTAACAGTAATATTTTAATACCTCTTCATCAACAGTAACAAATGTACCACCCCAATGCCAAGGGTCAGTAACTGGGGGGTGGGGGGAGGAATAAGGAAGGATTTGGTTTTATTTTTTATGTCTTTTCTGGAATCAAGAAAATGTTTTCAAATTAATCACAGGGATATATGCACAACTATGTGATGATACTGTGAGCCAGTGATTATGTACATCAGATAGTTTGTATGGTGTGGAAATAGAAAAAGAAAAAAAAGCAAGGGAGCACAATAGCTTTCCTTCCACTTTCCGGGCCTTTGGTGGCAGGTGTCTTGATCTCTAAGCACCAGGCCTCACAGCACAACTCTGATTTTCACATATGATTTGAAGAGATGAGAATATCTACTTGTAGAAACATATTTTACCTAGCACAGTGTCTGGTATACCAGAGGCACTCAGCAAATGCCTGTTTAAGAGATAAACAAACAAATAGATAAATGAAAGTAGGACAGACAGAGCTAGAAGAAAAGGAAATTCTATTTTACTGAACAAGCTACCAGTCTAGACACTTTGTACGTGTTATCTCATTTATTTTTCAGCACAGTCTTATATGACCTCAGTTTTACAGATGGGAGAGGCAGTGCCAAGGAGGAATAAGTAACTTGCACAGGGTCACTCAACTTGTAACAGCTGGGTAAAACAATACTTTGAACAAATATAACCAATGTTATCCCTAATCGATGAAAATTAAGGAGCATACATACCAGTAATTATTTACAGTATTAAAAAAAAATCCTATTGTTCTTTATTATATCACAATGTGACTTTAAGTAAAGCCTGTGAAAAGGTAACTTAACGGTTCAGGGAAGTGACTTTCAAAATTGCATTATTTCATATGATACAGCTTTGAAGATTTAATATTAAAAGAGTCAATAACTATTTTTTCCAAAAAGACAGATGAAAATGCTGAACCCCACACTGTATAAGGAGAAACTTTATTTGAGCTTTTCGAGGCTGTGCTTCCTTGTGGGATTTATAACATCACAGAAGAAACACCCTGGGTTCAGAAAGGAAGCTGGAAGCAGTACACCTTTGCAGAAACCTAAGAAAGACAGGGGGATGTTCACTGAAAATCCTTTTAACCCAACCAAGCAGGGAGCACAATACCTTTACTTACAGGTTGCTTTTTCACACAACAAATTTTCACAGGGGTAGCATTTAGTTCTCTGCAAGAGCTGACAGTGGTGGACAGCCTGTCAGCAGCTCTACATGAAGCAGTGAGCCAAAGGACTTTAACAAAAATCTGTTCATGATTTTGAAGGGAAAAAGAAGAGTTCTTGTTAAGTTTTCCAAGTTTACAAATTTTGACTTAGCCTTCTAAAACATATGACTATGGAGCAGCTTTAAGTTTAATAGTTATTTGGATAGTTATGATAGAAAAATAATGCCTGCAAGCAGGAGCTGAAATCTTTCTGATGGAAAGATCATAAAATACTAGAAAATAGGGATATTTTCTAGTATAGGAAAATAGGAATATATAATATATATCAACTAAAAATAAATAAATAAATAAAAAGGTCTGTATTACTAAAACAATGTGTTCCTGGTACAAGAATAATATATAGACATTAGAACAGAAAACAAAGCCCTAAAATAGACCCAAACATGTAAAGGAATGTATATAGACCCATCATATAAAGGAGTATCTGTTCCTTTATATGACTGAATATTGTGCTACTACAAAAAGGAATGAAGATGTGAGGCACGCAGTGATGTGAATGAACCTGTGGGACATTTGGTGAGGCAAAATAAGCCAGAAACAAAAGAACAATTACTGTATGGTCTCCTTTAGAAAATGCTGATAAGAAAACAGGGGCCTAGATTGCAAGCTCTTATAGCAGAAACATTTAGTACAGAATGGTAATTATTATTTCTGGATTTGGAAAAGCTGTTTTATATATCTATAACCTGGTATCTAGAGACAAGAACGAAGCTGATCAGGTTGGGATTAAGGTAATTGAGAACATAGGGGTAAGGAAGACATTGCATTTTAGAACCGCATCTACTCTTGACACCAAAGGAAGAAAGGTTTATTTTGTCTGGAAACTAAATTTTCTGTAGCACATAACCTAAGTCAACCTGTCTGGATAGCTCATTTGAACAACTGAAACACAAGGAGCCCAGAATAAGAATGAGGGCCTTTAATCCTCTATACTTTAATGTAACGCCTGGATACTTCCTCTAGAATATATTAAGTAGATAATCAAAAGGTATTGGCAAAGTCCCTTGAGGGATGGGAGAAAAAATATAGAACTATTAAACTTTAACATGAGGGAATCCCCTGATACTGTGTCAAACATTGTGGGACACCCAAATCAATAGGCCAAGCCCTTGATCTTGAGGCTTACTCTTGTGAAGCTTATGTAGGTAGCAGAGAAGCTTTGCCTACCTATAGGTATGCCTAAGAGTTACTTCTGGAGGACCTCTTTTGTTGCTCAGATGTGGCCTCAGTCTCTCTAAGTCCAACTCTGCAAGTTAAATCTTTGCCCTCCCTACTACCTGGGACATGACATCCAGGGGTAAAGGTCTCCCTGGCGATGTAGGAGATGACTCCCAGGGATAAGTCCAGCCCTGGCACTGTGGGATCAACAATTTCATCATGATCAAAAGGGGGAAAAGAGGGC
>PVIY010043278.1:0-20423 GCA_004026745.1 Myrmecophaga tridactyla
CACATATATATTCCATACATGTATATTTCATATGTACATTTCATGTATATTTCACATATATATATTTATCTATAGGTATAGGGATAAGTGATTAAAATTAATACACAATTATTTAGATAATGGGTTTCACATACTGGGAGAGTCAACAGCCTACAGGATAGAACCTCTTCTGTCTTTTTCTGAGAAGAAAAACCAAACCGCAGCTGCAGGAATGGGGAAAATGGGGTGCGGGGCAGGAAGCGGGGTGCAGGGGATCATAACTGATGCTCAACTATGAAAAAAAATCGTAGTGCTATATTTTGAAAGCTAGTCTCTAAATCTGCAAAAAGTCAGGAGCGAACCAAAGATCAAAACAGGAACTCCTCCTGCACATTGCACATGCCCCTCTCAGCTTTGAGTCCTGCCTCCCTCACTGCATGCTGCCAATCCCAGAAGCAATCAGTATATACTTGTTCACTGATTGACCCAAAGTGCGTATGTGTTTGTTGTCTTCAGAGACATCTCTTTATATTCGCCAAACTGTTGGCAAAATATGAGACGAAGTTTCCAGGGCCTGGAGGAACTTCACTGTGGATTTTAACAGGAGGTTGTAGCAGTCCCTGCAGAGGTGTATTTGGAAATATGTAAGCCTCTACTGACATTTTAAAGGTGGGAGCCAATGATGTTAGCTTGCCTGCAGCCGTGGGATAATTCTGCACAACCAAGAATTGTCTTGCCAAAGGCTAATAGCACTATTGTGGGGAAACACGAGTCCTAGTCCAACATTATTGTACAGCTAAAGAAATGGAGGCCTAAGGATATTGTAACAAAGTGATCCCCATGCTCTCTGAAGAGTATATCCCTTATAAATGGAGTTTTGGTCTCATGCTTTGTATTCATTATGATTGTCTTGCAGAGGGCATAGGTAATGCTTATGCACTATAGAGATGACCCTACTTCATCCCCAGTGGTTTCAATACAACACATATGGCTCAGTGCTAGGAATGCTAAGAACAGAGGCAGGTCATGTCATTGCAAAAGTTAAGTGAATGGTGTGGGAGCAAAAGGAAATGAAGGCAGAGACAGAACTTCTCATTGTCACTTCAGAGCTTGTTCTAACACATTGCCCTGACTTAGGAAGTTAACAGTTCTGTGAAAGTTAGCAAATGAAGAATAGAAATTTGAATAAGATGCACACCCCTCCTTAAAATCACTGAGAAATGTGCATTTACTTTATAATGCACTGGATTTATTTCTGTCTTCAGAGGTTAAGAACATGGCCTCGGGAGTCCGACTTCCTGATTCTAGTTCCAGGTCTGTTACTTCTGCTTTGATCATCGCCAAGGCTGTTTCTTATCTGTAAAAATAGGGAAGTACACGACTGTTAATGGGGATTACATAAGATAATTTATGTCAAGCCCTTACCGGTATCTAACAGATAGTAAATTCTTAAACCTCTGCACAGGTGTTGAGATTCTAAAAAATGAAGATTACTTGACAGCGCCATCTACTCTTCAAATCTGTCATTCTCTAAAATTGTAATCAACTCATAACAGAGACCACACAATTTGGGAATTAGTATATGTAATTATAAGAAGCTTAGAGCTGCTTTGAAATGGGCATTATTTGGAACTGGCATCACTATTTGTCTTCCGACCCCCTCAGAAAACTGTTGTACCCAAAAGGCTGTTGACCCAAAATGCCCAAATCCTAAGCCCTTGCAGCTGAAGAAAAGTTGCAGTTGCAATTTATATGGCACTAAGGATTTACAAAACACAGTCATTGTTGCTTTGCGATGTATACATTTTTAATCATCTCATGAAATGTTCTTCAGGCTTCTAAAAGTTTGCCCCCATTCACTTTTCTTCTATTGCCTACATCTACTCTTAAATTTTGGTGACTGTGCCCTTTTTTCTGTCTCCTTGAAAGAATGGAGTATTCTTTTCAAGTTTTAATGGGCTTGAAATGTAAATGAGAACTAATTATCAGCATTTTTATTTTGTAGCTCTCTGTATATCTATTATGCCGTTATACTGCAAAAATCCCAAATTAGACTGTAAAGAACATATCTTTAAACCATCCGCTAGGGGGCGGCAATGTTCTTCCATTACATGTGGATTTTCATTTAAAAAGCAAAAAGATGGAATTTAGAATTTTCTCTTCCTAGTAAAAAGCTGAATGCTTCAACCCTGGTATTAAGAACTCTGGCTCTTTTGAGGTTGACAATGCAGAATTCACTCAAGGAGAGAGACATCTGTTGATCTGTGAATGGTGTTTAGTTTCCTTTTTACCTTTATCCTTCATGGGCTATCAGACAACGGTCTCACATAAAATATTGTTCTTCACAGAAATGTCACACTGCTTAAAGACTAAATCAGAGTACTCCCTTTTGTCTCTTTACAGAGATAACTTACTGAAGTACCTCTCTGAATCATATGTAGTCTTTGTCCCTTCACTCTGATGGAACTCTTAACAATAAATGTGACAGTGTTATGAACCTTTCTGATGTATTTCAAGCATATTTATGAAGAATTGAAGATAATTTTTGATGGCTCATTTGAATTTGAATTTCTTAATGGTTCCAGGTGACTGGTGTTTAATTTTAGTGTCTATGTGAATTGACTTTCCCGCCAAATTGTATCACTTTACCTTGCCGAAAATAAAATCATTCATGTTGGAAGCACATTAACTGGTAAGATCTGGCAGAAGTGTAGAGTCCGCTTGGGTGAGGAGATATAGCTTTGTTCAAAGCATGGTGCTATTTATTTATCTGATACTCGGGAAATTTAAAATTAGGGGCAGCTACTATGGAAAACAGTTATGTAAAATACTATTGGGCAGGGTGGGCCATGGTGGCTCAGTGGCAGAGTTCTCGCCTGCCAGGCCGGAGACCCGGGTTTGATTCCTGGAGCCTGTCCATGCCAGGAAAAAAAAAATACCATTGGGCAGTAAAAAGGAATGAAGTGCTGATAAATGCTGTGACATTTATCATGTCATAAAGAATGCATACCTTATACATATGTTCGCACTGACAGGACCAGGGTTGGGGACCTGAACATGCCTTTTCTGGGGTCATGATTCAGTTTCCAGCACTCAGCAAAGCCCTCCCCCTTCTCACCATAAACTTAGAGCCCTATTCTTGTCCTTGACACCCAATGAGCTACTCTGTTTCCTAATCCAAACTTTCTATCTTTCACTTCACTCAATAATTACTGAGTGCTTATTATATTCCAGGCTGTGTGCCAGGCCTTGCCCTGGTGGTGCAGCAAACAACCCACTACTAGTTTTGCCTTCAAAACTCATTCCTCTTAATGATATTCCCAAAGAAATCACTATATAAGATCATTTAGAACCTCTACTTTTTTTTTTTCATTTTAATTTCTAATTTTAAAAATAGTTAGCAAGTAGGTGTTATAGTTGCTTCAGCTGCTTAAGCAAATACCACGAGATGTGTTGGCTTAAACAACGGGAATTTATTTGCCTATGGTTTTGAGATTAGGAAAATGTCAAAGTGCCCTGAAGATTGGCTTTCTGGGGTTGGGTGCTGATCATATGTGGTTTCTCTGTCACATGGTGGCATATCCTGATCTCTTCCTTCTCTTCTGGGTTTCTTTCTTTCTTTCTTTTTTTTTTAATAACATGGGCAGGCACCAGGAATCGAACCTGGGTCCTCGGGCATGGCAGGCAAGCATTCTTACCTGCTGAGCCACCGTGGCCCGCCCTCTTCTGGGTTTCTTGCTTCCTTTGGCTTTCTCTCCCCTTATCTGAATTTCATTCTCATATAAAGGACTCCAGCAATACTATTATTAAGACCCATCCTGGATGAGATGGATCACACCTTAAATGAACTAACCTCATCCAATGACCTTTTTACAATAGTACCACATCCACAGGGATGGATTAAATTTATAAATATTAAATTTAAAAAAATAAAGATTTTCTTCTGGGGTACATATAATTCCAAAACACCACTACAGGTATATCCTATGTCGCTACAGTAGAACATGTGCATAATTTATCACTGTTAAGACTGACGTATATTAGGGGTTCATGCTCATATTTTTTAATGATAGAGTTTCCAATAAAAAATGTTTGGCGACCACTGGTTTAGTTCATTAGGGGTACTAACAGGTGGCTTGTGGGAAATTGTAGACTCTGTATGCGGTAATTTTTTTTAACCACTCCAAATAAGCAGTCACTCTAATAGAAACACTATGTATGCAATTTAAATGCAATTTCAAGAAAGTCCCTACTCCACCTTACCCCTAAACTGCTTTTCTGCTCTTAAGTATCTTATATATAAAACTTAAGGGAAAAAAAAGAAAACACACAAAAAAACTTCTGGCACTAGAATGATTTCACGGATAATAAAGACTAAAAGGTAGGCAATTACAGTACAGACTGGATAGATATAAGTATTAGGTGCATTGGATGCAGACAGGAGGGGCATAGCAGTCAGGCCTGGGGATCAGGAGAAACTTGCCATGAATATAGCACCAGACCTGAAAATCAAAGGCTATGTAGAAATTTAGTAGCAAAGAAGTAGAAAAGAACCTTCTGGGAAGACACAAGAACTCAAATACAGTCTGGCTTCAAGGGAGAGCGTGTGAATTTGGAGGAACCAAAAATATGTCTGAAGCGTGGTATACAAGGATAGAGAGGTGAGAAACCAGGTGTGAAAGCCATGCAGTCAGACCATAAAGATCCTTGTTAAGAAGTCTACACCTCTTGCCAAAGGAGAGTGCAGGGTCCTGGATACCCTTTAGGCAGCGGTCTGTCATGGTGAGAGGTCTGCTTTAGTAAGTCTTCTTTTACTAGAGTCTGACAGTATGGGATACTATGTCCTGTTTTTCCAAAATAGTTTGAATTTTTGCTTATTGTCCTGGAGTAAATATTAATAATAACACTTTTCACTCATAAAAACTCTAATGGTAATTTATCCTGTTTTCCCAGGTTTGATGGGGTCTGTATTAGTTAGAGTTCTCTAGAGAAACAGAATCAACAGGGAACACTCACAAATACAACATTTATAAAAGTGCCTCATGTGACTGTGGGAATGCAGAGTCCAAAATTTGCAGGGCAGGCTGTGAAGCCGATGACTCCAATGGATAGGTCTGGACAAACTCCACAGGAGAGGCTCTCCAACTGAAGCAGGAAGAGAACCTGTCTCTTCTGAATCCTCCTTAAAAGGCTTTCAGTGATTAGATTAAGCATCACTCATTGCAGAAGACGCTCCCCTTTGGCTGATTACAAATGGAATCAGCTGTGGATGCAGTTGACAGGATCATGATTTAATTCTATGAAATGTCCTCATTGCAACAGACAGGCCAGCACTTGCCCAACCAGACAAACAGGTACCATCACCTGGCCAAGTTGACACATGAACTTGACCATGACAGTCCACCCCTTGTCAACTTGGCAGCTATACACATCACCTTAAACCATACCTAATATCTAAATAAAAAACAATAAAACTCACATTTTTTCTTTCACCTAACAATACTCAACTGTCCTGCATATAACTGGAAACACATTAAATCTCTCCAGAATAGGGTGTAAATCCTTGGATAATATTCATTCTTAAACTTGATATCATTCAATTTAAATAATATAACATGAACAAAACAGCTTTACAGTCCTTGTTTCTGTAACTGATCACATGGTCATAGTTCATATTTATCACTACCTTCTTCCACTACCCATTCCATATTCCCTTTACCCTCAGCAAGCACTTCAGCTGGCCTTGGTTCTTTGCCTAGTGGGGTGACCCAAACCTTCATTCCTGAAATTTCAGAGCCATTGGTAGTCCTACCTGGATTGGGTTGTTGCAGTTTTCCATTGATTTTAGTCACAGGGCATGGTAGTACCAAAAAATGCCCTAGGGGATCTCCTATATTCCAAGAAAACTCCTCTTTATCTCCATTATTTGCTGTATTCCTACTTCCCCATGATAGTCAGGTTCCATCACCCCAGACAATAATGTAATCCCCTTCTTGGCTTGTTGATCCAGTGGCATAAGTAACCCAAAGTGACCAGGTGGCAATCTTCGATTTCAGTTCAATGGAATCATTGTTGTTTCTCCTGGTGGAAGCACTCCCTGTTTTGGAACTAAAACCTGTAGACCAGCAGAGCTAAGGGTTGCAGGGACAGGAAGCAAAAATTTTCCTAGTGGATCACTAGGGGCAATAGTGAGTGGTACTAGTCCCATTTCCACTCCTTGGTTACTGGACCAATGGATCCTGGCTGTGGGAGAAACACCACCATACAGCGGATGCTGATTCAGAGCATATATAGCTTCCTGGAGAACATTACCCCAGCATTTCAAGGTATTGCCACCTAGTTGGCACCCTAATTGAGTTTTGAAAAAGCCATTCCACCATTCTATCAATCCAGCTGCTTCTGGATGATGGGAATATGGTAAGACCAGAGAATTCCATGAGCATGTGCCCATTCCTGCACTTCATTTGCTATGAAGTGTGTTCCTTGATCCGAAGCAATGCTATGTGGAATACCATGACGATGGATAAGGCACTCTTTAAGCCCAGGGATGGTAGTTTTGGCAGAAGCATTGCATGCAGGAAAAGCAAACCCGTATCCAGAGTATGTGTCTATTCCAGTTAGAACAAATGTCCAATGTAATCAACCTGCCACCATGTAGCTGGGGGGTCACCTTGGGGAATGGTGCCATATCCAGGGCTGAGTGTGGGTCTCTGCTGCTGGTAGATTGGGCACTCAGCAGTGGCTGTAGCCAGGTCAGCCTCGGTGAGTGGAAGCCCATGTTGCTGAGCCCATGCATAACCTCCATCCCTACCACCATGACTCCTTTGTTCATGAGCCCATTGGGCAATGACAGGAGTTGCTGGGGAAAGAGGCTGACTGATTTCCACAGAACACATCATTTTATCCACTTGATTATTAAAACCTTCCTCTGCTGAAGTCACCCTCTGGTGTCCATTCACAGGGGATACAAATATGTTCATATTTTTAGCCCACTCGAAAGGTCTATCCACATAGTTCTTCCCCAGACCTCTTTGTCACCAATTTTCCAATTATGATCTTTCTAAATCCATTAGCAACAGCCCATGAGTCAGTATACAAACACACCTCTGGCCAGTTTTCCTTCCAAGCAAAATGAACAACCAGGTGCACTGCTCGAAGTTCTGCCCTCTGGGAGGATTTCCCCTCACCACTGTCCTTCAAGGACACCCCAGAAAGGGGTTGTAATGCTGCAGCTGTCCACTTTCAGGGGGTACCTGCATGTCGTGCTGAACCACTTGTAATCCAGGCCCGAGTTTTCTCTTCCTCAGTCTATTCACTGTAAGGAACTCCCCAAGAGGCCATAGCTCTGGTCTGGGAAAGAGAAGGTAACGTGGCAGAAGTGGAGACCATGGGCATTTGGGCCACTTCTTCATGTAACTTACTTGTGCCTTCAGGACCTGCTCTGGCCCTATCTCATATATACCATTTCCATTTTACAATAGAGTGCTGCTGCGCATGTCCAACTTTATGTCTTGGTGGGTCAGACAACACCCAGCTCATGATAGGCAACTCAAGTCTCATGTTCAGTCTCTACTAAGGCCCAGTAGGAGGCCAAAAGCTGTTTCTCGAAAGAAGAGTAGTTATCTGCAGCAGACGGTAAGGCTTTGCTCCAAAATCCTAAGGGTCTGTGTTGTGATTCTCCTATAGGGGCCTGCCAAAGGCTCCAGACAGCATCTCTATTTGCCACTGACACTTCTAGCACCATTGGATCTGCTGGATCATATGTCCCAAGTGGCAGAGCACCTTGTACAGCAGCCTGGACCTGTCACAGAGCCTCCTCTTGTTCAGGTCCCCACTCAAAATTAGCAGCTTTTCTGGTCACCAGATAAATGGGCCAGAGTAGCACACCCAAATGAGGAATATGTTGTCACCAAAATCCAAAGAGACCAACTAGGCATTGTGCCTCTTTTTCGGTCGTAGGAGGGGCCAGATGCAGCAACTTATCCTTCACCTTAGAAAGGATATTTCAACATGCGCACCCCTGGACACCTAGAAATTTCACTGAGGTGGAAGTTTCCTGTATTTTTGTTGGATTTATCTCCTATCCTCTGCCACGCAAATGTCTTACCAATAAGTCTAGAGTACTTGCTACCTCTTGCTCACTAGGTCCAATCAACATGATATCATCGATATAATGGACCAGTGTGATGTCTTGTGGAAGGGAGAAGCAATCAAGATCCTTGCAGACAAGATTATGACATAGGGCTGGAGAGTTGATATACCCCTGAGGTAGGACAGTGAAAGTATATTGCTAACCTTGCCAGCTGAAAGCAAACTGTTTCTGGTGGTCCTTACTAACAGCTATTGAGAAAAAAGCATTTGCCAGATCAATAGCTGCATACCAGGTATCAGGGGATGTACTGATATGCTCAAGCAATGATACCACATCTGGAACAGCAGCTGCAATTGGAGTTACCACCTGGTTGAACTTATGATAATCCACTGTCATCCTCCAAGACCCATCTGCTTTCTACACAGGCCAAACAGGAGAGTTGAAAGGGGATGTGGTGATAATCACCACCCCTGCATCCTTCAAGTCCTTAAGAGTGGCAGTAATCTCTGCCATCCCTCCAGGAATCTGGTATTGCTTCTGATTTACTATTTTGCTCAGTAGGGGCAGTTCTAGTGGCTTCCACTTGGCCTTTCCCACCATAATAGCCCTCACTGCATGAGTTAGAGAGCCAATGTGGGGATTCTGCCAGTTGCTCAGTATGTCTATACCAATTATACATTCTGGAACTGGGGAAATAACTACAGAATGGGTCCTGGGGCCCACTGGACCCACTGTGAGACAGATCTGAGATAAAGCTCCATTGATCACCTGGTCTCCATAAGCCCCCACTCTGACTGGTGGTCCAGAGTGACATTTTGGGTCCCCTGGAATTGATGTCACTTCTGAACCAGTGTCTAATAATCCCCAAAATATCTGATCATTTACTTTTCCCCAATGCACAGTTACCCTGGTAAAAAGCCGTCGGTCTCCTTGGGGGAGGCTTGGAAGAAGATTAACAGTATAAATCTGTGGCAGTGTAACAAGGTTCTCCCCTAAAGGGACCTGGCCTCCCCTTCATTCAAGGGGCTCTGGGTCTGTAAACTGTCTCAAGTCTGGAAATTGATTAAGGGGCTGTGACTCTGTGTTTTTGTAATTCAGATTAGACTTCTGTTCACTTGACCTAGAACTCTTTTGTTTAAACAGCTCGAACAAGAATTTAGTAGACTGCCCTTCTGTTTTATTTCTAGGTACCCCATGATTTACTAGCCAATGCCACAAATCTCTGCAAGTCATATAATTTTGATGCCTGCTTTGAGTTTGCTGTCTATTATAATAGCCACGTCTACCCTGTCTTTGGTGATTAAGTGCTGTCACTGGCTTCTGCCAACTTGGGATCCCATCATCCCCATTGTGTTTAAGGATTCCAGCTCAGTGACAGCAGTTCCTGTAGTAATATCTGACCTACAGAGAAGTGCAACCACAGAGTTCTTATGGAATGATGGTGCTAGTCTCACAAATTTATTTCTCGCTGTTCTGGTAAAAGGTGCATCCTCCAGACATTCCTGTGGTGTAAGAGCAGGCTTTGCATGATAAATCCACTCTAATATTCCAATCTCTCTAAGCCTCTGGATCCCCTCATCTACATTATACCAGGACAGTTCTGGCATTTCAACCTCAGGTAATGTCAACCATCTTTTGATCCATGTTTCAACCAACCACCCAAACAAACTGTTAATACCTTTTCTAACCCCTCGAGCTATAAAATTGAATGCAGAATCTCTGCTTAGTGGGTCCATATCAATAAATTCAGCCTGATCCAGCCTTATATTCCTCCCACCATTGTCCCACACCCTTAAAATCCATTGCCACACATATTCCCCTGATTTCTGTCTATATGAATTGGAAAACTCATGTAGTTCTTTTGGAGTATAATGTACCTCCTCATGTGTGATACTTTGTACCTCACCTTTAGGGCCCTTTTGGGACTTTAGTCTAGTTACAGGTCTGGAAGAAATGAGGGGTGGTGGGGGTGGGTCATGAAAAGATTGAGAAATATCTTCTAAGCCATTTGCTCCAGGGCCTTCATTTGCAGTTTCATCTGGTGAAACAGGATTAATCACTCTAGGGCTAATCCCTTCAGGAGGAGGTTGGGTGGCCAACTCCTCAAGGCAGGTTGGAGGTGGGGCAGTTATGTCCTCAGAGAAAACTATCACAGGGTTATCTAGAGAAGACTCAGCATGACTTAGGTTTTCAGCCTCACCCTCGACATCATTATCAATCCATACGTCACCATCCCATTTCTCTGGGTCCCACTCCTTTCCAATCAATGCCCTCACTTTAATGGCAGACATCATGCAACATTGAGATTTCAGTTTATATTGTAACGTTGCTACTCTAACAATAAGATTCTGGGTCTGATTGGCTATAGGAAATAAGACTTTCCGTCAGGATACTCATAGAAAGTCCACGTCTGTCAGACGGCGCTTAAGTGTCTCATTTGAAGCCTTAAGCCCATCCCTTTCACTCCCTAATGTAGCCAGGGTATCTAACAACAACCAGCCAACATCTCTATACCTCTTATTTCCCCCAAACTCTGTAAAGGTGTCAAAAACATTATCCTCGAGAGCCTGGCTTTGTACAAGTGACGCATTAGGAAAATCGAATGGTGATATTTTGACTATCTCTTTTGCCAACTCACTCCATGGATTGGGAGTGTCATTCTGATTATGGGAATCAGAGTCCTTAATGCCTTTGAGTCCAGTCAGAGTAGAAAACCATTCATAAAACCCCATTTTTAAGATTCTGTTTCTAAGAACCACTCCTGGTACCAAGATATATTAGTTAAGGTTCTCTAGAGAAATAGAATCAACAGGGAACACTCACAAATATAAAATTTATAAAAGTGTCTCACATGACTGCGGGAATGCAGAGTCCAAAATCCGCAAGGCTGGGTGTGAAGCAGACGATTCCGATGGAAGGTCTGGACGAACTCCAGAGGACAGTCTCACCAACCAAAGCAGGAAGAGAGCCTGTCTCTTCTGAATCCTCCTTAAAAAGCTTTCAGTGATTAGATTAAGCATCACCCATTGCAGAAGACATTCCCCTTTGGCTGATTACAAATGGAATCGGTTGTGGATGCAGCTGACATGATCATGATTTAATTCTATGAAATGTCCTCATTGCAACAGACAAGCCAGCACTAGCCCAACCAGACAAACAGGTACCACCACTTGGCCAAGTTGACACATGAACCTGACCATGACAGGGTCCAAGACTGGAAAAGGCATGGAGACCTTCTTTGTACTTGGCTGCAGTGTTCTAGAGGAGAGATGATATCCTGCATTAAGCTGGTGATAGTGAGGCTAAAGAATAGTGACATGTGTTAATGGGACTACTAAACTTTCCCACTTGGGAAACCCGTGGTACTCTCTCACACATTAAGGTCTCCCAAGAAGATAGGCCAAGCTTTTGATTTTGAAGCTTGCACTTGTAAAACTTGTTTTTATAGCAGAGAAATTAAAAATACCTATAATTATGCCTAAGAGTTGGTTTCAGGAAACCTTCTTTTTTTCCTCAAATGTGGCTTCTCTCTCTAAGCCCAACTCTACAAGGAAAATCATTACCCTCCTCTCTATGTGGGACATGACATACAGGGGGGAAAGTCTCCCTGATAACATGGGACATGACTTCCATGGATGAGCCTGGCCCTGGCACCATGGGATCATCAGTGCCTTTTGGACCAAAAGGAGAAAAAGAAACAACAAAATAAGGTATCAGTGGCTAAGTGAGTTCAAATAGAGTCAAGAGGCTATTCTAGAGGCTACTCTTATGCAAACTTAAGCTAGATACTGCTAATTACTATGGTATGCCAAATGTCGACCAACATTATTCTTGTTAACTCTAAAGAACACCCAGGGCTCTATCTGAGATTCTACAAAAGTTTCATGCACTAAGTTACTTCTCAGAAACATAAAACCTTCAGTTGTTTCCTAGGCCAGATGTGTCCTGAAACCCAGAGGTGCCAGTCTCTCCAAGGACATCAACCAGTTCCATCCCCCTACCTCACATTGTTGACACCCCTACTGAACATGAAAAAGGTAGCATGGACATAGCCCAAGTAGCCCTAAAGATTGGGAGAAAGAGCAAAGGAAAAGGAGGAGTTACAACAGTGAAGTTAGGACTTAATAAATGAGTATGACAACTGAATCATTATATTGATATTTCTGTTTAGTCTCCAGTGTCTTAGAGCACCAAAAAGGAAAAACCTGAAATTGTGGAACTGTAAGCCATACCAAACTTGGAAATCTGTTCTATAACTCCTTGTTACAATGTACTTTAAAATTTATTGTATTTTTTGGTATATGTGCTATATCTCATAATAAAAAATGATAAAAAAGAAAGTAGTGACATATGTAAGAGATAGAATACATAGGAGATAGCACTGATTGGATGAAGGGGATTAGGAAGTTTGGTGGCTATGGAGGACCATGTCACAGGTTTCTCTTTTGGCAGCTGTGTAGGCCATTTAGTGAGATACAGAATCCCAGAAAATTAACAGATTTGAGGATTGGGGAGATATAATTGAGTTTTGGGAATTGTAGAATTTAAGGTGTCTGTGGGATGTCTAAGAGTTGTAGTAGACATTTTGATACATGGATCTGAAGCTCTGAATACCATATGGGGCTGAAGAGTGCAAGTTGTTTTCTGCATAAGCATAGTAACTGAAACCACATGAATAGACGAGATGACCCGTAATACATAGAATGAGGAGAGAGGAGTCCTAGCTCAGAGCTCTGAGGAACTCCAATATTTGGTGAATGCACAAAAGAAGAGTAGTTCACAAAAGAAACTGAAGGAGAAGCAGAAAAATGGGAGGAAATCAAGGAGAGTGTGGTATCCTGGCATCTACAGAAAGACAATGTTTGAAATGGAAGGAGACATTGACATTGTCTGTAGAGGATGAGAACTAAAAACAACCTTTAAGTTTAACTTCAATGTCACTTTGGCCACCAAGTTTTAGTGGGGAGATGGGGATAGGTGGGACGTCAAAAAAAAAAAATGGAGATGGTAAGCTTAGACAGATCCTTCCCAAAATCTTAGCACTAAGTTATTGTGTCTCTTTATCTGCAAGGAGAGATACTAGTGGCCGGTAGTAGATGAAATGATTCCTTCATTTTGTCAGTTAGTGTTCCCTTTAGTAAAAAACATAACTGTTGACCTAGTTAAAATACATGTGTCCTTATAAAATCTCTGAAGGAGGCTAAGGGTAAGAATGTCTGGCATAACAGGTCTTTCGAGAAAGACCTTTCTTTTCTCTGTGGATGAAGTTTCTTACCCTTAACCTCTATGGTGGTTTGAAATGATGTATGGACCCTAGAAAAACCATGTTTTAATCATAATCCCATTTTGTAAAAAGCAGCTGTTCCTTCTAATCCCTATTCAGTACTGAATGTTTGAAACTGTAATTAGATAATCTCCCCGGAGATGTGTTTTAATCAAAAGTGCTTGTTGAACTGGATTAGCTAGAGGCATGTCTCCACCCATTTGGGTGGGTCTTGAGAAATTTCTGGAGTCCTATAGAAGAGGAAACATTTTGGAGAAAGAAAGAGATTCAGAGAGAGCAGAGGAGAATGACATAGCCGCAAGAAGCAGAGTCCACCAGCCAGCGACCTTTGGAGATGAAGAAGGAAAATGCCTCCCAGGGAGCTTCATGGAACAGGAAGCCAGGAGAAGAAGCTAACAGATGATGCTGTGTTTGCCATGTGCCCTTCCAGATGAGAGAGGAATTCTGACCGCGTTCACCATGTGCCTTTCCAGATGAGAGAGAAGCCCTGACTGTGTTCACCATGTGCCTTCTCATTTGAGAGAGAAACTCTGAACTTCATCAGCCTTCTTGAATCAAGGTATCTTTCCCTGGATGCCTTAGATTGGACATTTCTATAGATTTGCTTTAATTGGGACATTTTCTCGGCCTTGGAACTGTAAACTAGCAATTTATTAAATTCTCCTTTTTGAAAGCCATTCTGTTTCTGGTATATTGCATTCCGATAGCTAGCAGACTAGTACAACCTCCTTCAGAGCTTTTAAGATCTTGAATGTTACTACATACTCAGTGGCCTGCTTTTCATAGGAATAAGGCTAGAACTTGCTGTGAATTTTGCTTCTTATGGCCCAAATGCAACCAATTATCAGCTGTCATTTGCCCTGCAGTATTTTTAGTACTTTGATTTGCATGTCAAAGGCCTTGACTACTAACTGCTAGTAAGCCAAATGAAAGAAACAAATGACTGGGATGTGATCTAGGATAGGACATAAGAGTTTGGGTCTTGATACCAGTTAGACCTGATTTTTGTTTCAAGCCGCAAACTCCCTATCTGTTAAATGTGAATATTAATAGTAATCTTATAATGTTGATATGTATATATATACAGCACTAAGTTGCCTGGTTGATAGTAAACCCACAAATAAAATTTCATCAATGGATAAATGATGGTTTTCCTTATTTTGGACAGTGCCATTTAAAACATGCTTTGGGTGAGTGGAGGAGCCCTTCCAAGCTCAGAATTAAATTCAGTATCAGGGTTGTAACAAGTTGATAGTGTTTTTATCTGTAACATTACTTTGGATGCTGTATTGAAAAACTTGGCATAATCTTAGTTCCAGTTACCCCTCTTCCCCTTCTCTCTTACATTAGCAAAAAAAATGAACTGCCATTTTCTGTTTTATGCTGCTGAATTGTGACTGTTGGGATCTCCATTTCTTGCAAAGGAATTGCAGCTTTTTGGGGTGTTACTTAAGTCTTAAAAGGTATAACTGAATTTCCAAAGAAATCCCAAGTCACTGAGCATAAGAGTTCTTAATTGTGTGACGGTGCTTGGAGTATCCTTCAGCAGAGATGTCAGAAGATGGGGTCATATCCTCTGCACTTAACCATTTTGGAAGGTGCCAACTCACAGCACTTTGAAGAACAAAAGACTAAATATATCTGTTTTAAGATTATCAGCATTGCAAAACTATTAGCCACCAAAACCAAATGAACAAGGTCATCAGAGGTCAGGAAGAGAAGAAAATATACTTCCTCAGCTGCCAGTCAAAGGGAAAATTGAGAGCAAGAAAAAATGGAAATTGTATATTTTTATTGTGGAGAAGAATTGTTAAGTATCTGGATTGGCTAAAATGTACTCTATGTGGAGACTATGGGAAACCTCTACAAAAATGAAATCACCTTGTTTTACGTAGTCACTACCTGATTTTAGTACCTTTTTATTACTAATGAGCAGAAACTTAGGCAGGCAGAAGGAAAACACAATGGGTCAAGAGAGTTGGGGATATTGAGTAGGTGCGAAAGAAGTGATGGATGATGGATGATAGAATCTGGAAAATTAGTAAAAAAAAAATGAGGGCAGGATGGGTCTGAAAAGGCTCCAAGAAAGTAGAAAGGACAGTGAACCCAGGAGTTAAAAGATATGGGATAGTGGGAATTTAATATATCAAAGTCAAAATAGTTGTATGTAATAGATGATAAGACTTGAGCACTTGCTCAGTCTTGTCCTGCCCCACTCTTGCTCATCCGCAGTATTGCCCTCATAGCAGCAGCTTTTGGAAACAATTTGGAATAGAGGTTAAGTTAACTTTATAGCATTGAAAAATGTAGCATGATGCTAGCTTACCCTTGGGGGAATGAGTCACTTTCCCTTTTACAGCGAGGAGATACCAATCTGTCTCCCTACATAAATTTTCATCTCATTTAACTGTTTTATGATATGCTCTGGGATCATTTAGATTCAGAGAATACTGCATTCAAGTCAGTATTTTGTGGCCATATTTTCTAATTTAGATTTTTTTTTTTACTTTTAAATGCAGTTTCCAGAATTGACTTAACAAGAGTGGCAAGGTACCATAGTCTACAAAACTGCCTATTTAAAATAAAAATTATCACATGCCCCATTGCATAGTAATTCTTAGATTTTTTAATGGCAGGAGTTTGTGAGGTATAGACTGAAAATGACCAACTATTAGAGTTGAACTTTCCTCCTATAAATAGTCACCATAATGACCCCCAGCTCTGACTGCTTCTCTTTTGCAACTTCAGTCACCCAAAACCCACCACTGCATTTTGAATGGATCAGCTTATTCTTTTACTTTAAGTTTTACTGATGATTGTTTTTCTCTTTTTGGTGCCTGCCTTTGGAAAGACAGCTGCAAGCAAGGAGCGCTCATTAACTCACTTCTGTGTGGGAAAGCACTGAAGAAAGGCAAACTTTTCTTACTGATATAAAGTCATTTTGGGAACTATTAAACCTCTAGAGGAGAAAATGTTTTTTTCAGTGCACATTCCAGTGCCTTTTTTGGGTGCCTTGTAGAGCCTGTCACAAACACAGTCACTGACTTTTAAAGACACTTTTTGAAAAAAACACAGCTGGTAGGCATAATATTTAAATATTGCCCCAACATGATGCCGGGCAGCTGTCACTGAATAACATTTGAAGTGTATGATAGTCAAAGTTAGAGCTGTTCTCCCGGGAAGTATACAGAGTGAATTGAAACTTGGTTCTCTAGTCTTTTTCTCCTGGATGGGACACCATGGGGAGAGGGGTCAGGAGGGAGAGGGAAAGGATGAGGAAATGGGAAAAGGTAAATTCTTTTGTGTAGGTGAGTGGGTGAGATAATGGAGTAAGTTAATTTGGACTTTGCTGGCTTATTTTTCTGTGCCTGGCACTTTTCTCTGTACAAACGCAGGAAACTGCCTCCTTCGTGAGGTTTTTAATGAAACAATTTACTTGAAATGATTAGAGGAAAGAGCTTTACATGCTGCTTGCATTTAAATTAGAGTCCTTCCTCTACAGCACAGGTCTGTGTAATTGATTGGTAACACCGGGATGAAAATACCCTGGCTGTCTCTGGGAAAGCTGGATTAATTTTCCTATACACCGAGTGAATTAATTGTTTTACTCCTTCTCTTAAGATGTGACCATGACAGGCTTTGAGAAGGCTAATGTGTGCATTGCACTTACAAAAGAAAAAAAGCACAATAAATAACAAAAAAGACAAAAATAACTGCATAGTTTTATAAAATTCTGATCACTGTTAATCTTGAGTCTTCCTCCCAAAGTTTTTATAATTCCAACTTTAAAAGTAATTTATAATTCAAACTTTAAAATGGCTATAAATTGACTTTGACTTATAAAATAATTTTAATATTCAGATTGTATCATTTTGTATGTGTGGAATATGGACCCAGAAAGGGCAAGCACTCGATTTTGGGAATGCTTTCCATATGCCAGGTATTTTGTGGTATACTATTTGATGTTATTTATGATACAGAGGCTTAAATTTTGGAGTGTATTTTTGAACACTGAGTTTATTTTCAACATCGTACTTGACTGAAGCATATATCTTTTTGTGATTAAAACTTCTAGAAGGATATTCCTTATTTCTCCCATTATTTGCACCACCGTTTGAAAATCTCCAGTGTTAAGAAAGGTCATTATAGTTAAATATCCTCACAGGATCACAGCGTTGCTCTATGGAATGTTATTCCTTTGCTCCCAGATAGCTCTCTACAATATTTAAAAACTTACAACCCTGTGAAGACAACACTGAGATTTTCCTTTATATTACATCCTGGTATCAAACAACTTTTACAGTTGAACACTTTTTCCTTTCAAGGCTAAATTCTTCCCCTTAAAATTTAAGCCTGTTTATCAGAACCCAGCACCGGTCCCTGCCTACCCACCTTGTACGAAGCTATCATTCTCTTTTTCTCTTGAACGATGGGATTGAAAAAAAAAAAGCTGTTTGATCTCATATAACGGGCCAATTTTTCATCTTGACAAACTTATAGGATTACTGTACTTATTGATATAGTTCCATGACCAATCTTTGAATCATCCGTTCAGAGATCTTACCTCTTAGGACTGTAAAGGAAGAAAAAGTTTTGTGGTGCTCTTTCTCCAAGAACATTGAGTGCTTGGGAAACAAATGTTGTTGGATGATAATTTCTCTCAGCAGGATATAGGGTACCAGCAGCAGCTTTCTAGGTGATTAAAATGTCTAAGGACACAGTAGCCACTTAAATATAATGGGATTAAGCACGAAAGTATTCCGGGTGTTTGGTTAATTCCTTAGACTCTAGCCTAGACTTTTTACAGTTAATGTCCAATAATGGGACAATGTCCATTGTCAGCCAAAAGTCTTTTCTAAATTTCCATTTCAATGCAAATCTAATTATCACAAATGTGTCAAACTGTTAAGGATAAGGGGTACATGCAGGAGGGTATAATTACCGCACATTAACCCTTGATTTATTTATATGGACAGTGCACATTTGGAGATCAGAAGGTATGTAAAATCATGTTCTTGCTCTTAAGAAACTACTGGTCTAGAAAGGACAAAAGGTAAATTAAAAAGCACATTTCCCGAAGCGTGAGAAGAGAAGAAACACCGAAATGGAAGAAAAAAAAAAACTGTTATGGAAAGACTTGTAAAGCCATTGCAAGCAGTTATTGTACAAAATGTGGAACTACTGGGGTGAGGAGGGAATATGTGGAATTGAAGAGAAGATAATACCCATATTAGACAGCTAATCATCTCAAAAAGCACCAGGAGCTGTACAAATAACTCCGTATGTGACACGAATGGCAGGACCCAGCCAGATTTTTACAAAAAATATTCCAAGTCTTTCCGTGAACTTTTAATGTCCAGTGTGGGTGCTTCAAGATTTTGAATTACTGCCAAATGGAATAAAATGAGAAAAAAACTTATTCAATATTTCCAGAAAATTGCCTGCAGAAGGAGAAAAAGAAACAATAAGCAAAGATGACAAATAATGAGTCTAGGTAGTAACAAGATTTTCCTATTAGTTTGAAGTGAAGGCTTGTTTATATCTTGTTTATAGCTTTGTATTGGCTGGCTGTTTTTAAGAGCAAATCATTTAATTTACCTTTCAAGTAAAGAAGGAAAGATAATCAAGATGTGTGTTATCATAGTATGCTTACTTAAAACCTTTATTTTAATTTTCAAGCTCTCAGTGAGGTGAAAAAACAATTAAAGCCTGAGATTGGAGGGAAGAGCAGTGCCTTACGGTTGGGAGGTCTGCGTGGCTGTCCTGTCTCTAATACTCCAAGGCTCAGTTTTCTCAATTGTAATGTTTGTGCTGTTAGTTTTGATGGAGGGCTGTGTAGTGCCAGGGTCTGAATAATGGAGCAGCTGCTTATTTTCACCGGGATTGCCAAGGAATGCTGTGACACAAAGGAAGAGCCAGGCAAACTGCGTGTTATTACTTACTGGGGATTTGACCCTAAAGCCCTATGTTGTATCTTATCTTGGCAAATATAGTGCACGGGAGATATGAAACGTCATTTTCCTGTCTGGTGTAAGGCCTACATTAGAAGCAGGCCTGATGGTCTCCTTATTTCCTTATTCTTGGCTCTGTGATCTTACCTCTCTGATGGCCAGAGAGGGGACATGAAGATAAAAGCAAGGTATAAAAAGCATTTCTTTCTTAAGGTATTAGAGAAGAGCTAGTTTTAGCTGTACAAACCTTGGTTCTTTTTTTCTGTTTTTTTTTTTTTTGACTCTGCATGGTTCTGTTAGATTTCTTAAGGTTTTTTTCACCCCCTCACAAAAGAGGAGGAAAGAGAAGGAAAAGGAAAGCAGCACGTGCTTGCACACTCCTTAAAATAGTTTAACAATTGTACACTGAAGTAAAGTATGATAGAGAGAATAAGATAATCTGGACAGATCATTCCAGGCAGAAAGTTGAGTGATTGATTCATCTATGCATGCAATCAATGTATCAGCTGCTTCTCTAAGGTCTAAGACAGACAAGGACCCTTCATTCATGGAACTGACATTTTGGTGGGATGAAACAAAAAAATCAACAGTAAATGCATGGTTGAACAGTTTAATTTCTTATGATGGTGAGACTTATGAAGAAAATAAAAACATGGTGCTATGGTAGTAAATAGAGGGGACTGAGTTAAATCACTGGATCTTTAGAAAAGGCTTCATCATCCAGTAGATATTGATTTGGTCTCTGCAGAGTGCTGGGCACTTTCACCCATTCATTGCTGCTCCTTTCAAAAAAGACCCCTCCTCTAGTACCAAGCTGACATCCCTCTCGAGGACACACCTGAGGGGCTCTTCTCCTTAGAAGGGCTGAAAGTTCTGAGCTCCACCTACAGGTTCAAGTGTGTGATTAGTTTCTATTATTCCAGTCAAGGGAGATCATATGACATAATGGACAGGAAACTTTTATAAAATTTGTTCAACAGATATTTGTTGTGCATCTCCTATATGCCAGATGGTCCATGGAATATATCAGCAAGGAAAAGACACACACAACACGCACCCACAAACTTCCTTTGTGGAGTTCACAATCTATTCAAAGGTGGATTATCATTATTATTAT
>PVIY010043279.1:0-20417 GCA_004026745.1 Myrmecophaga tridactyla
TCACAAATATTTATTGATATAAGAACAAAAGCAGAAGGGACTAGAGTAAATATTAATCATGTCAATGTGTTTTCTGATATTAAAATACATTAAGATCATGTCTGACCTCTAAATTTATATCTTTGGATTGTCACATTTCTTTTTTAAAATGACAGTTGACTCAATTGACTTTTGAGTTTTTCCTCTGAAATTCTTCACAAGCAAAATAATACATCAGTTAAAAGAACATAGGCTTAGAAGAAAAATAAGAGAAGGGAGAGAAAAGGAATAATACAAAGAGAAAGGGGAAAAGAAGAGGTGCTGGGAAGTGGGGAAAAGTTTGCATTCTTTCCATAGCTAGGAAATGAAATTATAGGTTCCAAGGAAAGAGTGTAAATAAAAATTCTCTTACTCCCTGTTCTGTGTAACCCCTCCTCATGCTCTCAAATTCATGTTAAAAATTGTTCCAAAAAAGAAAGTTATTTCAGTAATTATAGGACACAAAGATAAAACTTATTATTTACCTAAATAATATTATATTATAAAAGACTATTCAAATAGAAGTTAGCAGTTTTATATCAGTCGGAATCGAAATTTGGGGGAGAAGGATGAAAAGTATATTTCAGTGAGTTCAAATTATAAAGAAAATTAAAAGTAGCCAAACCTGCATTATCTTTTAGATTCACATCTGCTCCAGATTCTATCAGAACTTTCACCAGAGACAAATTTCCTCTTCTGGCAGCCAAATGAAGCTGGCTTTCTCCTTTCATGGTCCTCTTATTGATCCCAGCTGTTTTCATTTCTGTAAATTTGCCAGGCAAAATTGAGGCTTCTTTTCTGCCAAATGCTGAATATTACAAATGATCCTAGCAAATACATACCAACTCCTCAAAATATACTAAATTGGGTGCACTACATAGAAACATATATCAAGTAATATTATTACTGGTATTATTTTAAAGTACAATTTGTAAAGAAATAAAAAGGCATATAAGCACATTACTTTAAATTTATCCTAGAGATTGACTATTCACTTTAACATGCTTGATTGAAACAATCAAGTACTACACTCATCACTCTCAGTAGTCCTTTGAGCAATAGATAAATTTTTTCTACAAATTGTGGTGTTAATATATAAATCTCTCTAACAGCTATTCTCTGCCTCAATGGGTATGTTTCTGATCACATGTGGTACAAGTACCAAATTATAGCCTTTTAGGTTTTCTATTTTTCTTTCATAAAAAATGTAGTGCAATTTGACTGTCAAAAGATTTTTTTTTTAAACTGACTTCATTGCAAAGCAAGTTAGATTTAAGTTGGAGCTAGAAATAGTGGGCTGAACACACAGTGGATCTTCCCCATTTCCTCCAAAATCATGATATTATGATGTAAATGATTTTTTTTAAGTATCATATAAAGAAAACAGAAAAGGAAACAATAAAGAGCAAAAAACTTCAACAAATTTTGGGAAATTGAAAAGTGCACTGATGGAGAAGTAATTAACTTGGCAGAGTAGGGAATGCTCCAATCCAAGTGCCTAGAAAGGGAGTAAGAGAGGAAGAGAGCCCATCTGAACCCCAGCACTCAGCACTTGGAGGCATCAGGTATCACAGAAGCAGCACATGTGGATTAGGGCTGGAAATAGGGAGACTAATTGAAAGTCTAAATACAAACAAATTGGGACTCCAAGCTCCCTGCCCTCAAAGTGTAGTCTTGGACTAGCAGTTCAGTATCACCTGGGAAACTTGTTAGAAATGCAAATTTTCCAGCCCACCATAAAAGCCTACCATAAAGGCAGACTTTATGATGGCTTCTGATGATCCTTGCCTCCTAGTATTTACAGTCTTGTGTAATTCTCTCCTCTTTAGTAACTTGCTTCTGACCAGTTGTTCTAGTTTGCTAGCTGCCAGAATGCAATATGCCAGAAACAGAATGGCTTTCAATAAGTTGCTAGTTTACAGTTTTATGGCTGAGAAAATGTGCCAATTAAAACAAGCCTCTAGAAATGTCCAGTCTAAGGCATCCAGGGAAAGATACTTTAGTTCAAGAAGGCCGATGAAGTTCAGGGTTTCTCTCTCAAGTGAGAAGGCACATGGCCAACAGGTTCAGGGTTTCTCTCTATTCTGGAAAGGCATGTGGTGAACATGGCACCATCTGCTAGCTTTCCCTCCTGGCTTCCTTTCATGAAGCTCCCCGGGAGGTGTTTTCCTTCTTCATTTCCAAAGGTAGCTGGCTGGTGGACTCTCTGCTTCTTGTGGCTATGTCGTTCTGCTCTCTCAGAATCTCCAGCCTTCTCCAAAATGTTTCCTTTTTTATAGGGTACTAGTAAACTAATCAAGACCCAACTGAATGGGTGGAGACTAATCCAGTTTAACAACCACTCTTGATTGAGTCACATCTCCAGGGAGATGATCTAATTACAGATTCAAACACACAGTGCTGAATAGGGATTAGAAGAAATGGCTGCCTTTACAAAATGGGATTAAAACATGGTTTTCCTAGGGTACATCCATGCTTTCAAACTAGCATGTTCCACCCTCTGGACCCTAAAAAAGACATGTTTTTCCCATATACAAAACACATTAATTCCATCACAATATCAGAAATCCTTAAACCATTTCAGTAGCAGTATAAATGAAATACAGTTAGAACAGTACAAACTCCTATCAAAGTTAGTTATGGGCAGGGTCTGTTCTAAGGCAAAATTATCCTCTGGCTCTGGACCTGTAAAAACTCATAACAAGTTACTTGCTGCCAACATACAAAGGAGGAACAGTCATGGGATACATATACGCATTTCCATAGGGAGGAAAGAACACAGCGGTCACTGGACCCATAGTTTCGAAAACCCACAGGGCAAAGTCCATTAGATTTCAAAGTCTGAGAATCATTTATCTTCGGCGCTTTAGAAAGTGGCAGTCCCACCTTTTCCAAAGGCCTACGCAGAGGCCTGCCTCTTTCAGAATGCAACCTTGGAGAACATGGGGGAGACCACCTTTTTCTCGGCTCCACCCTCTCCAAGCATTGGGGCCACACCCGGGATCTCTTCCTTTTCTGGGGTACATGCTCAACCCCTCAATGTGCTGACAGCCAGGCTCTCTCCAAACCCCAAGGAAAGTGCTTCACCCTCTCCAAGGCCTGAGGTGGCATGACTCTTCGTGGAAGGCCCATCCTCTGCTTTCGGGGCAAATGCACCCTCTCCTCATGCTTGGGTGGGTCCGCTCTCCTAGCCTGAGGCTTCTTGATTTCAGACCTCAGCCTCCATGGTTCTGCCTCTGAGGTTATTTTTCCTACAATGTGTCCCTTCTCTGTCCCTCTCAGTCTCAACTGGCAATGGTTCTCTTTATGCAGATCCTGCAACACTCTCATTGGCTTTCTATGCAGTAGCCTTGGATCATGTCCATCAGACATAAGGAGCTTCCACAAATCCTTCCTGGATAACTCCATCTCCAATCCTGGCTTTCTCTGAAATGGCTGACTGGTTTCACATTTGGTCAAGTCCTCATGTGGGGCACTGTTCTCTGGGGTCTCCCTTCCAGGAAGCCCAGAATTCTCCAGAACATCAACTTCTGGTTTCTTCGTACCCAAGAGTTCAGTTCTCAGTTTATCTCTTTCCTGTCGCATTTCACTATAAGCTGCGAGGAGAAACCAGGTCGCACTTTCCACATTTAATCTGGAGATCTCTTCTGCTAAATATCCAAGTTCATGGCTTTTAAAATCTGCCTTCCAGTCAAAGCCACCAGTCAATTTTGCCAGATTATCTGCTGTTGAAAACAAGGATTGCCTTCCTTCCAGTCTGCAATAGCACATGCCTCATTTCTGTCTAGAGCCTGGTCAGAGGTATCTTTAGAGTCCATGTTTCTACCAACAGTCTCTTCAAAGCATTCTAGGCCTTCTCTATCAGGCTTCTCACAACTCCTCCAGGTTCTTCCCCTTATCCATTTAAAAAGCCATTCCAACATGTTTGGTATCTGCAACAGCAGCAGCACCCCATAACTGAATGTACAGGGAATTTCACTTCCCTGAGTAGGTTTCAGAAATCATAACTTCTGTCTTGCTAAGTAGACTCACTCTATTGCCTTCTCAGCTTGCAAGTTTTGATGCTGCAGGTAACTAAGTCAGAAAACCACGTGGCAGGAAATTGAGGACAGCTACTGGTCGATAGCCAATGTGAAGGAGGCCCTCGGTCTAACAAACTTCCAGGAACTGAATTCTATGAACAACCACATGAACTTGGAAGTGGGGCTCCTTCTCTTGTTGAGACTTCAGGTGAGACTCCTCTCCTGGCCAGTTCCTTAATTGCAGCCTGTAAAAGACCCAGAACAGAGGACCTACCTAAGCCATGCCCAGTCTGACCTACAGAAATTGTGAGATAATGCATGTTGTTTTAAACATGTATGGTAATTTTTCAAACAGCAATAGATAACCAATACATCTAACTGAATATGATACTCTCAGGGTGTAATCTGTGTTTTAACAAGGCTTCCAGGTAATTACACTGTAAGCTAAAGTTTGAAAACCACCGTACATTAAACCATGGGGCCCTTCCCCTGGCCTAGTCCCCAAATAATAGCAACCAGATAAATAATTTCAAGGCAAGAGTTTAAAAGATTAGAGGACTATTCTCTTTAAAACTGGATTCTTTAGTTATATCAATCACAGAGAAGATTGATAGCTTCTGCTATATCTCCCGTTGACATCCAGACAAAAACATATTTAGAAAATTACACTCAGAATTTCTTTATTGGAAGAATAATGGCATATTATATATAGCTTATAAAAGATATATGTATATAGAATATATTTTAAATTTTTTAAATATCTAAGAATTTTAAATTTGCCTGATGACTGCAATTTTGAATTGAAAAATCTCTCCCAAGAATTCTTACTGTGGATGGTATAAATCCTCTCACCTTGCTCCTGGTGCATCTATAATAAAGAAGGCAGGCAGTTTGGGGCAAAAATTCAAAAATTACTCATTTTTACTATCATTATAGTGTCTACAGCATTTAACTGAAAATTTAAGATAAAACCTGGGAGAAACTTGAAAGAAACGGATACCTCTCACACTAAACCTCTTCATAAGGCATTTAATGCTATAATTTGAAATCTGGTATTGCTATTAAGAAGTAGGCTACTGTTCAGAAATAGATTTCTGTTCTTTTGCATGTGACTTACTGTTTTTCTTCTCTGGACGTTTTTTGGATCTTCTCTTTGTCCTTGTTCTGAAACTTCACAGTGATGCACTTTGTTCATTGTCCTGGATACTTGGTGGGACCTTTTCAATATGGAAAACCCCATCCTTTATTTGTGAAAATTTCTTGTATTATTTCTTTGATGATTTCTTCTCCTGTTTTCACTGCATATCTTAGAATGATTTTTCAATTTTCTTATCTATTTTTTCTCCTGTTGTTTAGTTCATTCTTTCTCTCTTTTTTTTTTTTTTTGCCTATTATGGGAGACGTGTAAAACTTTACTTTCCAACCTCAGTGCACATATCTATTTCTATATACGTATTTTTAATTTCTGTTATTACATTTTTAACATCTAAGAGCTGTGTATTTGTGCTCTCTGATTGTTCCTTCTTTTCTATACCATTTTTTTCAAGTTTTAGATTTTTTTTCTGATTCTTGCATTATTTCTGTTTCCTCTGGGTCCCTTTGGTCTGTTAGTTGGCTTTGATGTCTCTTTCATATTGACACTTTCCTCACATGCTTGTTGATCTTTGGCTCTCTGTTCATGGGTTTTTTGTTTTTGTTTTTGTATGCTGTTTGGCAGGGTCACATTTCATTCTTTTTACATGTGCATATTCTTTCATTGCAACACCATTTGTTGAATTTTTGTTTGTTTGTTTTTGCTAGTTTCTTTTGTTTGTTTGTTTGGGAAGTGTAAGGGCAGGGAATCAAACCCAGGTCACCTGCATGGCAGACGAGAATTGTACCACTGAACTACCCTCGCATCCCCACTCTGTTCGTGTCTAAATAAGAGAAATAAAATTCTGATTGGAAATCTCTCTGTGTGTGTAAGGGGTGGGAGTGAAAGGAGAGTGGCAGAGCTCAGAACCTTGTTGACTTCACTGTTAAAAGTTCAGGAGGTAAGCAAACCTTTATGTTAAGGAATCCCCAGAATCTGAAATTTTTTTCTCTGGGGTGTTTCAATTTACTTATTAGTTCATTCAAACAAATATTCAAGTACTGTTCTCTAGAAAACAGATTAAAAAATATACTTTTTCTGCTTCATACATGTAAACAATTACATTGGAATGTGTTTATGTGCTGCTAGAGAGGTGTAATAGTTTCCTATGGTTGCCATAACAAATTGTCACAAACCAGGTTTCTTAAAACAACAGAAATTTATTCTCTCATGATTCTGGAGACCAGAAGTCCAAACACAGGGAGTCAGCAAGGCCATGCTCCCTTTGGAAACTCTAGAGGAGAATTTTTTCTTTCCTCTCCCAGCTTCTGGAAGGTGAAGGCATTCTTTGGCTTCCTTGGCTTGTGGCCATATTAATCTTTGCCTCCATTTTCATATTACCTTGTTTCCTAAATGTCTCAATTCTCCTCTCCCTTTCTCTTGAAAGAATACTAGTCATCAGATTTAGGGCCAAACAGATAATCCAAGATGATCTCCTCAACTCAAGATTCTAAACTTAATAGTATCTGCAAAAACTCTTTTTCCAAATAAAGTAGCATTCACTCTTTTGCCTGCAAGGTAATATTTACAAACTCTAGGATTAGGATGTGAACATATCTTGTTTGGGATCACCATTCAACCCACTACAGGAGGTATGTATACAAAGGACTTCAGCTTACATAAGAGTGCTACAATAGGGGAAGGTCACAGAGAATGTCTAATCCAATGACCTCCTACTTCTTACTAGACAGTAGATAAATCAGCTTTTCACTGCTTAATATCTAACTGAAAATGGTTAAATATTAGCCTATTGTTCATCAAAGAACAAGCTCCAAGAACTATCAAAGGATAGTTAGCTTATCCAATAGCCAAACAACACACAGCTCATTCATTTGACACAAAGAAACTAGTTTCCCTGTGGTAAAAAGAGCTCAGTGGAGCTGATGAAACTTGTGATCAGAATTAAGCTTTATGACACTGCTTACAGAAACAAGAAGGGCAAATGTCAATGTTTTTCCAAAAGCAAAGGCAAAGAATGGATTGTTAAATGGGCAGAGTTAAGTGGTATCCTGAAAACGGAATCTACCAAAAATGATACGTCAAAAGTAGTCAATGTGTTGCTACAGATCTGTTACTGTAAGCTGTGCATTCAACAATATCTTTCCTTTATCACTTAATATCTTTGAACCTCAATGGTTTTCAGTGAGATTGATCTGTTTAAAGGCTGAATGACTTGGAAAATACCTAACCCTTTTTTCATCCTTAAATAAAGAGATACATATTTCAAAGTTAAAAAAAAAAATCTGTCTGTATACTACTGAGAGGCAGCAGGGATGTGACAAAGAAACCACTTTCAAACTTTCTCTGGGATCTACAACATTATATACTGAGCCTCTATAATAACGTGGAAGAATTAAACTCTTAAATGTAGAAATTTAAATACTTACTTTTTTTCACTGAAGCATTAGCCTATGAATGTAAACAGTTGCTGAAATGGTACAATATCAAATGTTGGAGAAAAAACAAAGAACTCAGTAGAGTTTTTAAGGAATCTGACATAGTTTACCCATGCTGCCTTCATTCAATATTTCTGCTGCCTCTTGTGTCCATCTTATTTCCTCTAAAAGGCAAATTAGAAGTCATAGGAGGAAATATGACTTCTAATTTGCTTTTTAGAGGAATATATCTAAAGACTAGTGGATTCTCAAGTAGTGCCTTATAGTAAAAGCATCCAACAGATATAACTGAAATAATCTTACAATTTATTGAATGACTAAAAAGAAATGGTGTGTCTGAAAGTTTAGAAACTCACTGAAATACAGTGGATTGCAGTTTGATTGCATAAAGCTTACATATATAATAATATACAAACCTTGGCTTTTCAATACAAACCTGTAGCTTTCAAGGAATTTTGTCTTTTTCTGAAATTCTTTACTTCTTTGTGTTCTTGGATATTGGTAGGCTCCTGAATTTTTAAATTGTTTTTTCCTTTTTTCTCCTCAAAATTTCTTATAGTGTTTTCATCTCTATTGATAATATTAATTAATTCTTCATCTGAAAAACAAACATTTTGTAATATCAGTATTATGATTCTTTTTACTGACTACACTACTAGAAAAAAAATTCACACTTTTAATTTCTGTTCCAAGGTGGACTTTTTTTTTTTAAACAGAATGGAAGTCCCTTAAAGATGTTCTTACATAACAAACAAAGTTTACTGGCTGCAATTCTGTTGAGGATATGGTGCATAGTTGAAATTAATGGGGGTGACAACTTCCTGCTGTGAAAATGCTAGGTTTCCTGATACTAAATAAGTACTATAACAAAAAGAAACATAAGAAATGGATAGAAATACTATTTGCTAAGTTCTGTCAATATCAATTTAACAACCATCTTTGATAATAGCAGTTTGACTTTCAAAGTAAACACCATCAACCAGGTTTAGCAGCATCCCTTAGCATGACCCCTGTGTCCTAATTCTTCTAAGTTTGGACATATCTTGAATGGAAGTCAGCTGGAAATTTCTATAAGATAAATAAATTTATAGGAAATGTTTACAAGTTGCACAATACTACTAATACCTGGTTTGGGAGAATTTTCCTTCTCTCCTCTTTGACTAGGCTGTGAGATGTTGATGAATTCTTCATTCATATTGTCAGAGGAATGTGAATTTGTGTTATGGATGATCTCACTCTCTGGAAGGTTTTGACTATTTTTCTCAGTTTCAGTTGTTTCTGTTACTTGAGAATGAACAATTGTGGATAAAGGCCCACTTGAATAACTTGCTTTTTGACCTTTATCAATGTAATTCCTTTTAGTGTCTTGTTTCTCATTCACCTTTTCTATAATAAGTGTATCTCTTTGATTCATTGAAGAAGTTGATGCTCTGGGGCTATAATCCTGAGGCGTTTTGAATAGGTCCATGTGACTAGTCAACTTTGAAATTTTATGTGTTGAAAGTGTTCTTGTACAAGCCAGGGAAGTTTGTTCAGGATTGCCATGTGAATGATCAAAAGAAGTTCCATATATACTTTGTTCATTATTTGCAACATGTTGTTCAGAGATGACAGTATTCTCTGAATCAGAAAAATTAGCAGCTTCTTGTAGTAGAACTGTGGTGGGGCTACCTGTTTTTCTTTCATTTTCCTGTGGAAAATGTTGTTCGGAAGGTAAAAATGGTTGAAAACCCATTTCTTCTCTATTTGTTATATTCTCTTTATAATTATGGTGGCTTTTATAATCTGCAGAACATATCACATTTTCAGATGTTACAGTCTTTTCAGAGGTAGAGCAATCACCACCAATATCACTGTCATTAAAATTTCCCTTTATAAATGGAGGGAAAGAATCTTCCCATTCATTAAGGCTTTCATCTTTTTTGCCTGAGTTACTGTCTTCATGAGATTTATAAGGGCTAATATGCTGCCCTTGGTAAGCGTGATGCTGCTGGTCTACAGTAACAAGTGGTAACTTGATTTCTTTTTGTAAAGAAAGTCCTGAGGAAGAAAGAGCTTTGGTTCGGTCAATGGATTCTAGTTCTAAGAGCTGTACTTCTTGACCATGTGATAAATTCAGGCTCTGAGTATATATTTCTTTGGAATTTAAACATGGCTTCATATTATTACCTAACTCATTTTTCAATCTTGGCAGAGCGGGGCTGGAGGGGTGACATGACCCTTCTGGAAGGTCATCATGGCTTTGGTGAATATGCTGCTGCTGAGTAGGTAATTCCTTCATTCTTCTGGAAGAAGAGACAGTTATTGTCTTTTTTAGACTGCAGTTTCCATCATCTACTTGAGTCCTTTTCCGTTGTGTGCTTCTTCTTTCTTTACCCTTACACACATTTGTGCTGGGATCTCTGACATTATGGAAATTGTCCTTTCTGGGTTCTTTAGAGTATATTTGGTCAAGAATTGATTGCTTATGCTGGGATTTAACAAAGTTTGCATTTTTGGAATCTTTTTGGTAACCTTCATATATATCTTCTTTATTTATAAATAAACCTTCTTTGCTTCTTTTATCAACTTTTACATGTTCTGGCTTTGGTGTATCGGAACTTTCATCACAAACATAACAAATGTGGTTTTTAGAATTGAATTTTGGTTTCTATAGAAACAAAAAATATAGTTAGCTTTCATTTTCAGCTATAATTCTACCTTCAGTTTACTCTGGATTGCTAATAAACCTAACTTTTATTCCATTTGATTTTATAATTTGATCTAACCACAAGGCTGCTGGGATATATTCAGCCTGATATTTCAGAAAAGCAGACTAATAAGAAGAAAGACAAAATGTAATAGACTCAGACTCTATATGTATTAATCATTACTTTCTGCTGTACATTTTAACTCCTTTTTGCCAGTAATACTGGTATTACTAAACAATAAAAAGTTTAATCTGTTTAATTTTTATAGGCTTTTTAAACTAATCAGATCAAGTTTTCTTATAAAGGAAATTTTATGAAAACACTTTGGAAACATACCCATCTCCCAATTGTTATTTAGCTACAGCTAAAATTAGGAGAATTTCTTCTTCTGGTATCTGTGAGGTATTATAGATAACACAGGGGAAGAGGGGATTTAAAAACGAGAAGACAGATAAGCTCCTAAATTGGTCTGTGTGGAAATATTATAGTGGGCTGCTACGATTAAAGTAAGGAGTCTGCTTCCTCTCACTCACCACAACCCAAGCACCAAATGAAGATGAACTGCCCACCATGTAAATTTTAAAGGGATGGCCTAGCACCTTTGGGTCTCATACTGTGTTTAGGCCAAAGGAAATTCATCACAGTTGATAAATTCCATGGCTCCAAGAAAAGGAGGAGAAAGGAAATAGCAACCATTGCATTAGTATGCCTACATATGCTACATTTACTCAACTGCTGCCCAAACTAGCCGCCTAGAACTTCTGATTGCCATGTAATTATCCTGAAGTATCTTAAAAGCTGAGGTGAAGGCAGTGTTCCTGACTAATACTTCAGCAGTCTTTCTTTTCTAACTGACGAGCCGTACAAAATCAGCAGGTGCAATGCTTTAAAAATGTTTATTACTAAACACAGACATACCTTATGCTGGTGTGCATCATCTTCATCTAATGGGTCAGTGTTATTCCTTCGAGCTATAAACAAAAAGAGAAAATCAAAGAAAACAGTCTCCACTAGTTAGAGTCTAGACTTCTAAAACCCATGTGTCCTTTGCAATGAAAAAAAAACAATCAGAACAAGGAAAATTATGCAAACATTTTATACTAATATTGGCATATATAACATACCAATAATTTAGAATTTCCACATTTATTAGAAACTAAATACTTTCACAATAGAACTAAAAACATTTCTGTAGGAAAAGCAGTGTAGACCTTATAAAACAATAAGCAATACTAAAAATGGGCAATGAACTGAATATTTTGCATTTTCCCCACACATAATGCTCTCTTCCTTGAGTAGATTATTCAGCTATCTGCAAGCTGGATTTACAAGTTTATGGAATAGAGGTCTCAGAGTCTACAGTCCCATGATAACTCATTAAAAATCAAAATGTCCAGGTTTAAACAAAAGATTAGAAAACATACAAAGAAACAGGAAGCAATGGCCCAGGCAAAGGAAAAGATTAAAGCATTAAGACAATCAGTGAGGAGAACCACTCCGAGGACATACCAGACAAAGACTTTTACAAAATGGTCCTAATGTGATCAAAGTGCTAAAGAAAAACATGGATAAAGAATCAAAGGAAATCAGGAAAACGATAGATGAACACAAAGAGAATATCAATAAAGAGATGCAAATTATGAATAGGGACCAAGCAGAACTAAGGGCTACAGTATCAGAAATTAAAAATTCCCCAGAGGGGTTCAAAAGCAGATTGGAGCTCTCAGAATAAAGAATAAGTGAACTTGAAGATAAGACTATTGAAATCATCCAATCTGAGAAGCAGAAAGGAGAATGAAGAACAGTAAACAGAGCCTGAGGAACCTGTGGGACACAATCAAGTGTACCAATACACACACTGAGGGAGTCACAGAAGGAGAAGAAAGAGAGAAAGAAGCATAGAGAACATACACAGTAAAAATGGCTGAAAATTTCCCAAATTTAATGAAAAACAGGCATACTTCATTTTATGTGCTTTGGTTTTTTGTGCTTTGCAGATATTGTATTTTTTACAAATTGAGCTTTGTGGCAACCCTGCAGCAAGCAAATCTATCTACACATTTCCAATAGTTGAGCGAGTCTATTAGCACATATTTCCAACAGCAGTGCACTAACTTTGTGTCTCTATGTCACATTTTGACTAAGGTATGTACACTGTTTTTTTAGACATGATGTTATTGCACATTTAACAGACTACAGTATAGTGTAAATGCAACTTTTATATGGACTGGGAAACAAAAAAACTTATATGACTTACTTTATTGTGATATTTGCTTTATTGCGGAACTGAACCTGTACTATCTCCATGGTATGCCTGTATATCCACATCCAAGATACTCAATGAACTCCAAACAGAATAAACCCAAATATACCCATGCTGTATCATATTATAATCAGATTGTCAAATGCCAAAAGAATGATAAAGAGAGAATTCTAAAAGTCACAAGAGAAAAGGAACATATCACATACAAGGGAGTCTCAATAAAATTAAATGCCAATCTCTCATTGGAAACCATGAAGGCAAGAAAGTAGTGGAATAAAATAGTTGAAACTTAAGCCCCATGGTAAGTACAGAGAAAATATTGAAGAATATGCAAGCTCAAAGAGATAGAAAGTAGAGTAGAAGTTGCCAGGGGTGGACAAGGGAAATGGGGAGTTCATGCATAATGAGGGGTCTGGGGAGATGGAAAAATTTTAGCAAAGGAAGATGCTGAGGGTATATTACAACACTGTGAATGTGATTAAGCCCACTGAATGGTATGGTTGGGAGTGATTGAAATGGGAAAGTTTATGTTATATATATGTTCCCACAATTAAAAACAGAAGAAATAAAGAAACGGTGACAATTGTATGTAATTCATCCTCCTGGACAGGATTTAATAAGGCAGGAGAAACAGCTCCAAAGGACTTTATTGGTAGATAAACTGTAAGCTTTGTTGTTGTTAAATTTGTTTGTTGTTAAATTTCTTGAAAATTTAACACTTAAGAGGGTTACATAAGTGAATATCATTGTTCTTAGGAAATGCACATGGCAGTAGTAAGAATTTAAGGAACAGGATGTATGTAACCTACACAAGTGTTCAGAAAATGTATTGGTAAATAGACAGAGAAACAGGCAGGCAGACAGATAGATGATGGATGGATATATTTATAGATGGATTGAAAGAATGTTAAAATTAGTGGTTCTAGGTATCCGGGAGAATAGGGGTAAGTTGGACTTCTCTGTATGTGGTTTGTATTATTTTTATCTATTTATATATATTTATATGTTGTTTTATTTTTACCTATAAGTTTGAAAGTATTTCAAAATAAAAAGTTAAAAAAAATCACAGTTAGAAATAAGAATACAGGTTACCAGGACAGGGATGGGCAAGGGGAAAGGGAAGTTAATGCTTACTTTGTATAGAGTTGCTGTTTGGAATGATGGAAATATTTCGGTAAGGATGGTGGATGGTAGTAGCAGGGCATTGGAAATGTAACTACCATCACTGAATTGTATATTTGAAAGTGGTTATAACAGAAAATTGTAGGTTGAGTTACCAGAATATAAATTAAAAAAACAAACAAACATGGAACTATAAAACATAAAGAGTGAATCCTTATTTAAACTATGGACTTTAGTTAACAATATAATTATAATAATGCTGGTTCATCAATTGTAACAAATTCAAATTGTAACATAATCAAAATGTTATAATAGGGAAAATTGGGAGGGACATTGGGGATGATACAGGAACACTATACTTTCCACATGATTTTTCTGTGAATCCACAATTACTCTAATGAAGAAAGAAAGAAAAATAGAATATACCATTTTTATATAATCTTTTTATTGACAACTGCATATCAAATCCTTTTGTACTCAATTTAATAGGGTAAAGGATGTGACGGCCAAGTTTAGCCATAAGAAAAGATTCTTAGGGGACAGAAATAAACAATCCTAGCTGTAGTCATTGAAAATGATGCAACCAAATATAATTTATATCACATCATATTATTTAGTCAAAGGACTATGGGGGAAAAAAACAGAACTTTAGGTTTCTTAATTGCTTGCAATGCATAACCTAGGGAAAAGTACATTTGGTATTACCATTATTTGTTCTTTTAGATTCCTTTCATTATGTGCATCTGCACACAAGTCAGTGTGCTTAATTAGCAGCATGGTCAAAGGAGATCACTGGTTGGATTTTCTCAAAACTTATAAGGTAAAATAATTTAATTTTTAAAACTCTAGATTCAATTTCTGTAACTCTCTCCTGATGTCATCAACATCTATAACATGGTTGTTTAGGCTTACCTGATGTAAAACGTTTATGATGTTTAGGAATGAATTTCTCAAGGAGACGCTTCATATATGGATCCATGGCCTCATCCAAAGCATGCTTTCCATTGTCACTTCTCAATAATGGATCTGCTCCATTCAAGAGAAGTAACTCTGCCACCTAGAGGAGGAACTTTCACGTGAAGAAGGCAGCAAAGAGTATAATGCACGCTAACATACAAATCTAGGTAGAATCAGGTATTTTTTTCAACATTAAAGAGTTTGGATTTACCTATAACATTTTTGCCCAATAAAAAAATTAATGCATACCCTAGTGATTCATGTGTTGGTGTTTTCCATTTTTTTTATTTATTAGAGAAGTTGTGGGTTTCTTACTTCTTTATATATACAAGTTTGTTCTTGAAAGGAAGGAAACAAGCAAGCAAGCAAAGAAGGAAAGGAAGTAAGAAACGATGGCAAAAAAATGGTGAAATGGAGCAGGCAGATACACCCAGGATTAGGAGCTACTGCTCTTCCTCAGACTCTCAGGAAGAAACTGGTCAATCTTTAATCTGTTACTAATGCTCAAATATTCCCTTCTATAAAGCTCTTCCTGACCTCTGTTTCCTGATTGCCTCCTCCTTTCATGTACATATTTTATCATAGTGCCCAATATATTTTTTATTTTGTTTTGTTTTTTTGCGTGGGCAGGCACTAGAAATCGAACCTGGGTCTCTGGCATGGCAGGTGAGAATTGAATTCTGCCTGCCGAGTCACTGTGGCCCACCCATAATGCCCAATATACTTTGTACCATACTTATTTCTTATATATCTGCTTCTCATACTATGTTTGAAGTTTCTTGAGGGGAAACTATGTTTTTTAATTAATTTATTACTTTTGAATAAGTAATTAATGAATATGACTCAAAATTACAAAAGGCTCGGAAGAGTGTACAGTGAAAAATAAGTTTCCCTCTTCTGCACCTGTCCTCCAGCTAATTCTTCTTTCCCACATCAGCTCTGTTTTCTGTAACTTCTGAATTTTTTCATAGTTAGTATAATACAACATGGTAAGTAAGTACATATATATTTTTCTCTTATACAAATGAATCATGTACTATATACACTCCTCTGTATCTTGTCCTCATTTCCCCCCTAACAACAAAACTTAGAGACTGTTCATTTCAATGTAGAGTGAATTTTCTCATTCTTTTTATCAACTGAATAATAGTCTGTTATACACATATAATGATATTATTTAACTAGTACCTCATTGATGAATGTTTTCTTTCCGAGATTTTGCTACAGATATATGTTTTAATTGTCTTTATATTCCTAGTACCTGGCATAGAATAAATGTTCAGTAAGTGTTGTTTAATAAAAGAATGAATATAGGGCAGGAAGTAGACTGTGGGCTTTAAGGAACATTACACTAAAAGAAGCATAATATCTGGAATAAGAAGAGGAATCTGAATTTCTGTAAATTGTACAGATCTAAAAATTAAAGATATATATATTTCCTTTTCTAAGGAAGCATTCTAGCCTGCTAAAATAGTTTGAATCTTTTCTCTTAAATTTGATATTAAGTTAGCCTTCCAAGTTTTATGCCACTTACAAATATGACAGGCATCCTTTTCCCATCTTTCATAATAATAAAAATGATGATAATAAAATTTATATTACTTCAACCTTTTCAAGAATTTATACATCTCTCTCTCTCTCTCTTTTTTTTGGGGGGTGGGGTGCATGGTCCGGGAATGGAACCTGGATCTACCACATGAAAGGTGGGCATTCTAACCACTGTACTACCCTTGTACCCTACATCTCTCTTTTGAGACAATATATAGACAGTCTCAGCTATATCATGTTTCTCTGGAGACTGCTTTTTTTTTTTTTTTAATTTGCATATGGGCAGGAGGCACCAGGGATTGAACTCCAGACCTCCAGCACGGCAGGTTGGAGCTCTGCCTGCTGAGCCACGGCAGCCGCCCCGGAGACTGCTTTTTAATCATTTTGTATTTTGGGTTGTATGTTTTGTGTCTCTATCATTCCAATGTTAATTAACGTTTAAAATTATAAAAACAATCTTTGAGTGTTGCAAAAAAAGTACAGAAGGGTATTAGTTGGAAAGTTAAGAGTTCCTCCTATACTTATGGCCCCTTGAAGATATCCAAGACCTAATCCCTAGAACCTGTAAATGTTACCTTAAATGGCAAAAAAGACTTTGTAGATGTGATTCAGTTAAGGATCTTGAGATGAGGAGATTGTCCAGGAATATGGATGGGCTCTAAATGTCATCACAAGTGTTCTTAGAAGGAAGAGGTGGAGGAAGATTTCACACACAAACACACACAGAAGAAGGCCATGTGAAGATAGAGACAGAGATTGGAGTGATGTGGTCACAAGCCAAGGAATGCCAATTGGAAGAGGTAAGGAACAGATTCTCCCCAAGGATCAGCAGAGAGAATGTGGCACTGATGACACCTTGGTCTGGGCCAGATAATACTGATTTCAGACTTCTGGCCTCCAGAACCAAGTAAATTTCCACTGTTTTAAGCCACTCAGTTTGTGGTAATTTGTTATGGCAGCTATAGGAAACTAATTTACTTACTTATTTCCAATTCCTCTCCAGATTCTTTCTAACAGATTCTCAGACACAATATAGCATTAAAATTGTAAGGGACTTTTGGAGTGGTGGTATGAGGAGTTCAAGAAAACCTCTCATCTAGAGAGACATCTATTAAACTGATCAAAATTAGCAAAGCTAATCATTCAAAACTCTGGAGATAAGTCAACAAATTGAAAAACATTTATTCAATAAAATCCAAAGAAATTTGGTAACAGGCCATGACATTTGAGGTAGGGGATACATTCAACCCCCCAAAAACTCTGTGTTGTGGAAAAGTTGTTCAAGTAGGCTCCATAGGCAAGTGGCAGTTTCCATCATTTCAGCAACCTGATGAACACCAGCAGTTACCAACCCCCTTCCCAACTGGCTCTAGGCTAGGGAAGATCTATATACTAGGTGGCAACAACAGCCGGGGAGCAGCACCAGTTCATGTTCCCTCTCCACACATAACACCTATATACATATATTTATAGGAAGGATTGAGTGGCGCAGGCAGTGAAGAGCCAGTTCCCCAACCTCCAACTTCCCCAGACCTTGCTTCTTAGCACAGAGGTTCTGCTGAGGAGAGTAAGCCTCAAAGACTGACATACTCTGTTCCTGCCAAGGGGCCTGATTTTACTTGGATCAGACTGTGGAACAATTTATACCCTAGGGAGTTGTTAAAAACAATGGAGAGATCACCTGGCAATAAGTGGAGGCTGAGCATAACACCCACAGAGACAGACAGGCTAGAAGTTTTGTAGGGAGATCAGGGAAAGAGATGAAGAGAGCCTGGTGAAAACCACAGTGGTCCTAAGGGTCCAGGAAGACTGTGCTCATGCCCAGGGCTGTGCCCTCTGAGGAGTGACAGGAGAACCCCTAAGTTGATAGTTTCTGGCTGAATGCAGGCTGCTTTAGTTTGCTAAGACTGCCAGAATGCAGTATACCAGAGATTGGCTTTCATAAAGGGGATTTATTTAGTTACAAATTTACTAATTTGGAAAGGCACACAGCAACATCTGCTGGACTTCTCTCCTGGCTTCTGGGTTCAAATGGCTTTCCCTGGGATGGTTCCTTCCTGCATCTCCAAACCCGGGTTTGAACTGGCTCTGAGCTCTGACCTGGGTTGTGCTGAGCTCCTTGGAGATGTGCTGAGCTGTTTCTCTCTCTTCTGACTTCTCCTTTTAAGCCTCTCCCATTACAGAAGGCACTCCCCTAGCCAACCACAAACATAAGCAGCTGTAGGTGAAATTCACATGCTGATGATTTAAATCCACAGCAACAGGACAACTGGGTACCATCATTTGGCCAAGTTGTCACCTGAACCTAACTATTACAGCAGGCCAAATTTAAAAACTTCCTCAATAGTGAATGTAGTTTCCAAGTCACACCAGAACCAATAGGAAAAAGGTGAAAATTCTTCTAGTTCAGGGATATCAAACACAACCTTGGACCTGTCAGTAGTTGAATACTAAATACTGATGACTAAATGGTGCTGATGAAAGGATAATCCCTATGAAGCAAGGAAAACCAATTTTGAGTAGGGTTGTCAGAGGCTGCACACTGTGAGGGAAAGACTTCATTGAATTGTCCAGACAAGTCATTAAGCAAAAAAACAAGCACACAAACAAACAAGAGCAAGCCCCAGGGAGAAGATGAATTAGTATCCAGAGTTGTTACAATACATTCTTTTTCACATGGGCAGGCACTGGGAAATGAACCCGGGTCTCCAGTATGGCAGGCAAGAACTCTGCCACTGAGCCACGGTTGCCCACAATACATTCTTAATATGTCCAGTTTCCAACAAAAAAAATCACAAGACATGCAAAGAAACAGCAAAGTGGGACCCATATACAGGATAAAAAGCAAGCAATATAAACTGTTTTGAGAAGGTCCAGACATCAAAGACATCAAAAAAGTTATACATATGTTTAGAGAACTAAATAAAATCATGTTTAAAGAATTAAAGGAAGGTATGTTGACTAGGACTCATCACATACAGAATACTGATAAAAATAAAGAAATGATAAAAAGGAACTAAACAGAAATTTTAGAATTGAAAAGTTTAATAGTAATGAAAAGGTCCTAGAGGGGATCAATGGTGGATTTGAGGGGGAGAAGAAAGAATCAGTGAAGTTGGAGCTAGGTCAAAAGAGATTATGCAATATGGAGAACAAAGAGAAAACAGAATTTTTTAAAAAGTCAAAAGCTTCAGAGAAATATGGGACACCATTAAGCATACCAGCATACATAAGGTAAGAGTTTCAGAAAGAGAGGAGAAAGAGAAAGGGGCAGAAAAAATATTTGAAAAAATAATGGCAGAAAATTTCTTAAATTTGATATAACAACGCTAATTTACATATCCAAGTAGTTTAACAAAACCAGATGGGATAAATGCAAAGGGACACACATACACACACATCACAATCAAAATAAAGCAATAAAGCCAAAGATGGATACACTCTTGAAAGCAGCAAAAGAATGGGAACACACTGTTTACAACTCCAAAAAGATTAACATCTTACTTCTCATTAGAAACAATGGAGACCACAAGGCAATATGATAATATATTCAAAGTACTAAAGAAATAGAAATTATCAAAAAAGAATCTTGTATCTATCAAAATTATCTTTCAAAAATGAAGGTAAAATAAAGATATTCCTTGATGAAGAAAAACTGAGAGTTTCCGTTGCCACCAGAATGCCTTACAATTAATTCTAAAGGTAATTCTTTAGGCTAAAAGCAAGTGACACTAGATAGTAATTATAATCCAAATGAAAAAATAAAACATGCCAAAAAGGTAATTATGTGAGTAATTATAGAAGACAATATAAATACAGATAATATATTTAATCTCCTTTATTATCTTAACTGACTTAAAAGGCAATGGCATAAAACAACATGCATAATTGCACTGTTAGAAATTGTATCATTAGAACTATAACATATATAAATGTACCATATTTGACAAAATCAACACAAAAAGGCAGGTGGAAACAAAGCTATATTAGAGGGAGATGGTAACCTGAATCCACAAGAAATGAACAGAATAAGACATGGTAAATAAGAAGCATAATATAATAAACTCTATAAGTAAATACTTGCTCTCCTTTTTTTTATCTTGGCTATTTAAAAAGATATAACATTAAATAAAGTAATATTTATAACAATGTATTCTGGGGTTTAGAACATATATAGATATAATATGTATTATAGTAATAAGGAAAAAGACGGGAGGGAAATGAAATTATATAGGAGCAATGTTTCTATATCTCACTAGAATTAAGTTA
>PVIY010043280.1:0-20422 GCA_004026745.1 Myrmecophaga tridactyla
AGCATACTCTGAGCTATAAGGCACAGTGAAATATTTCAAAGGAGAACAAGATCTTCAAGCATACAATTGTGCTGGAAAACAATAAAATGATAAGAAAAATGTGTACACTTGAAAATTGGAAAATCTACTGCTAAAGAACCTATGAATAGGGCGGTACAACAGTGGCTTGGTGGCAGAATTCTTGCCTGCTGTGCCAGAAACCAGGGTTCAGTTTCTTGTGCCTGCCCATGCCAAAAAAAAAGAACCTATGAATCAAAGAAAAAATCAAATTGAAAATTAGAAAATACATTTAACCCAATAATAATGAAAATACCTCATATCAAACTTTGTATGATGCAACGGAAGCAGTATTTATAAAGAAATGTATTACCTTAAATGCACATATTAGAAAAGGAGAAACACTGAAAATTAATAAATTGTTCCTCTCAAATTAGAAAGAAAAAAACTACAAGAAAGGAAAATTATGGGCCGAATTCACTCATGGACACGGCTGCAAAAAACCCAAATAAAATATTAATAAATGAAATCCAGAAAAATATGAATGTGAGAATATGAATCTAAATAGTGATCATCTGTGGATGGTAAAATTATCAAGATTTGTATTCTGCTTTGAAGTTAATCTTTATTTTTTTTAATTTCCTAACTAAACATCCATTACTTTAGGAATCAAGAAAAAAATTTTGAATTAATAATTAGTATTCTGCTGAGCTTTTGTCTTTATGAGATAAACTAGCTAGTGAATAGCAAGAAAAAAAGACCTCACTCAGTGTCTCTATTTGAGAACAAAGAAAGGGTGGATAGAATTGGGAAAGGATTTACAAAGATAGGGATGTGATAATAGCAACTTGGAGGCTTTTTGCCCAAACATGAAAGGAGAGATCGTATACACAAAAGTGTCTATAAATAGAATCCATACTGCACTTTAATGAATAATTTAAAAGCACTTTGCAAACAGGGTTAAGAAAACAGGAACCTAATGCTCAAAAATCAATAGTTCTATCCTACCCAAACCTGGTAAGTTACAGAAACAGATGTCTGAGTTTTATAGTATTTTTCAGAAATGTTGGAAACTAAATGGTTAAGTAGCAAAAGACATAAAAATGTTTATACACTTTGACCTAATAACTCCAGTTTCAGAAATGTGTCTTTCAGATTACACTGATTATTACCAGTGATATATGCAATGATTTTTATGGGATATTTTTCAAATCATTATTTATGATGGCAAATATTTTAAAATAACATTAATGTCCAGCTGTAGGGAAGTGATTCAATAAATTGGGACCCCCACTGGAATAGTATGCAACTATTCAAAATCACATTTTAGAAGAATATCACATGACACAAGGAAGTTCTCACTATCTTAAAGAAGAAAAACTGTTACATATTATGGAATGAATCCCAATTTTAGGATATACATATCATACACATATGAGCAGAAAAGAAAACACTGGCTACCCTTATATGGTAAGATCACAGATAATATTCATTTTGTCATTTCTAATTTTTTTGCTCCAATTTTTCTAAATAAACATTTGTATTACTTGTATAAGGAGAAAAGAAATGTCAATAATAATAAACTAATTACCCTAAATGGATTCAAATGTCCCTCATAAGAGCAACCCAGTTCCACTTCTAGAGAGGGTAACTGGAAGGCCAACAGAGATCTAATGCATTGGTTTTCTATTGCTGCACAAACTTAGCAGCTGAAAACAATATACATTTATTTTCTCAGTTTCTGGAGTCAGGTGTCTGGACAGGCTAAACCGGGTCCTCTGCCTAGAAAAGGCTGCAGTCAAGTGGGAGCCAGGCTGTATTCTCAGCCAGAGGCTCAAATGAGGAATAATCTACTTCCAAGTTCGCTCAGGTTGCTGGCAGAGTTTGTTTCCTTGTGGCTTTAAGACTGAGGGCCACTGCTTTCAGCTGGCCATTCCTGAAGGACACCTTCAGCTCCTAGAGGCCTCCCGCCATGCCTTGCCATGTAGGCTTCTGCACCATCACCACCAACTTCCTCAAGCCAGCAATGAGTCTCCAGATTGAGGGTTGTAGCAAGACAGAATCTTATACATTGTAAAATAATGAAGGAAGTGACATTCCATCAACTTTGCCATATTCTGTTGGTTAGAAGAGAGTCACAGGTCCTACCCACACTGAGTGTGGGAAAGGGTTTACAAGGGACTGAATCTTAGAGTAGAGTCTATTTGCCATGTCTAGCTTTTCAGCATAGAAAACAAAAGAAGAAAGCTTTCACCTTCTTGTCAAGACTCTTCTGATGAGCTGACTACCCAATAAACAAAATGAACACTACTCTCTACACTACTGGGGAAGAAGTGAAGGGAGAGTTAACCACAGATCAGAGTTAATATGGAGAATTTCAGTAGGGAGGTAGGACCTGCACCACCCTTGAAGAATGGCCAAGATTTAGTTCAATGGGGAGGAAGGAGGAGAAAGTTTTCCTCTAACATAAGCAGAGACAGAAAGGCAGGAATTCCCAAAGCAGATTCTGGAGAGAGTAAATAGGGCAGTTTGTTCACATCAAACACAGATCAAATATGATGTCTAGCTTCATATTCTAATTAGTCCTTTGATGACCACTACACTTGCAAAGTCCACAAACAAGACTTAGAAGGGAACACCATATGGGTTTTGGCTAACTCTGCAGCACTGACATCAATTAGCCTCTACAATGTGGTAAATATCACTAATATTTACCAGTATCCAGTTTTCCTGTGCTTCTAGGACATGGAAGATTACACTTCCCTGCCCCATTTGAAATTAGGCATGGCCAGAATTAATTCTTTTGCCCGATAAAATGTGAGAATGGTGCAGTAACTCTTCCAAGGCATTTAACTGCTTAATGCAATACTTTCCATGTTCTCAAAAGGGTCCAGATCCAGACCATTTAAGAAGCAATTTGGCCAAATTTCAACGGAACAAAAATCCCTCCCTTTCACAAACTATTACAGAGATGATGAAGCATCACCTTGATACCAAATCTGAATAACAACAATGCAAGAAAAGACTATCATCGGTCAATACCTCTTATGAGCATATATGCTAAATCCAAAATGAAATATTATCACGTTGAATCCAATTATATTTTTTAAATATAGTACATAATGAAAAGTACATTTTATCCCAGGAAATCAAGAATGGTTTAAAGCTAAATGTACTTCATCCTAATCACAGTTTAAAAGGAGGGGGAAAAAACATAAAATAATCTACACAGAAAAGCATTTGATAAAATTCAGCAACCACGATTTCTAAAAAAAACTTTTATCGAACAATTAGTAGAGACTATCCTTAATCTAATAAAAAGACCCTAACAAAAAAATAACAAATTTCATGTTTGAAGTTTTAAAACCATTCCCTTTAACGTGAAAAACAGAACAACAATCACGTATCATGATTTCTATGTAACTTTGTATGGTGGTCCAAACCAAGGAAGTAAGACAGAAAAATAAATAAGAGATTTAAGGACTAGAAAGGAAAAAAATGAAATTACCATTATTTACATGGAGAAACCATAAACAGGTCGACACATTAGTGAAATGAGACATGACTCAAAGGTAGCACTGCAGATCACTGTGGAATGGATGAACTACTCAATAAATGGTACTGGTACAACTGAGTACACATTTGGAAAAAATCTAAAATTGGATCTAACCTCACACCCCACACAAAAATAAGTTCCAAGTAGAATGAAAAATTAAAATATTTTAAACATATTTTCACATAGAATAGCATCTTAAGACCTTGGGGTAAAAAAGGACAACCCCTTATTTAAAAAATAGCCACAAATCATAAAAGAAAGACAGAATCTGACTCCATCAAAATTAAACATCTGTTCGTCAAAACACCATCTTAAAAAGAATAAAGAGTTCCGGGAAGATGGTGGAATAGGATAGATCAAGTTCACCCCTGCTCCAAGGAACAGCTAGAGAAGTGACAGAAAAACGACCTGGACAGCGATTCCAGGGTGTAAGTGACGTGGGAGAGTCTTCTACACCACATAGGAAGGCTCTGGATGAAAAAGCAGAACTGAGACACAGAGAACGTGAGACCATCCAGCTAGGGTGAACAGCCTAGCACACCCCTTTCCAAAGTCTGGAGTCCTCAGGAGCACATGGACAGGGAGGCAGGATAAGGAAAGTAGGCCGAGGCCTTGAAATTGCTACCCTCACACGTGCTGCCCTCACCACGAGACTCCCCCCATACCCCACGCACCTGAACATCATCACTCAGCCTCCCACCATGTGCCAGGCACCCACGCCCCAACGCCCCTCCCCTCACATCCCTGGCCCACACTCCCACCCCATTCATGCACACAAGCCTCTCCCAGCCCGACCCACCTCTCCCACACAAGCTCACAGTCTCACCCCACCTCTCCTGAGACCCACGTATCCACATCCAACCCCTCGACTCCCACCTCCCCCTTCCTGCCCCCTATAGGCGGTCAGCTTCGTACCCAGGTCACACCTGCATGCAGCCCTTACGGTCATGCAACATGGTCCTGCTCCTCCTGAGCTCTGCTCATGCACACATAAACAGCCAAGCCCCCAGACCTGCCCTAACACACCATGCCCCTTTAGCTCTGGGCAAGCACTGATTTGTGCATCCAAGCCATGCCAACCCCCAGCCCACGCAGGCACAATCCTGTCCTGCTGCCCCTGAGCTCTGCACATGCACACACCAGGGCCCTGCCCCCAGACCTATTCACAGGAATAGCCACATCCACCGCAACAGGCACCCATGTATCCGTGCACTTATCTCTTGACCCCTGCACACCCCTTGCCCCACAAACGTGCATACCCATGCCCCACTCGACATCCCCCATCCCCATTCGTTCTCCCATACCTGGCAGGTACTCTCATGTGTATCTTGCCAAACAGCCCCTGCTGCACACGTGTGCACCCCTACCCCACCTCACGCCTGCACCTGTGTACCCATGCCAGGTCCCCGCCTACTCAACATCACTCGCCCCGACCCATGTCCCACAACCTCTGAGACCAGTCCCTACACATTTGCACACGCACCTCCTGGCCCCCCTGGACCCTCCTCCCTGTGCAAGAACACACCCATGCCTTCCCACCCTGTGCTCCAACTTCTGTGCCCTACACCCCACACCCTGACACCATGACCCACAAGCTCCACATGTCCACCTGCATCCTACCCACATACCAACCCCAGCACATCTGCTCAACACCCCCATCCACCTCTCACCATGCCCAACTTCTGTGCCTCCAATGCTGCACCCTTATCCTGCACTCCAAGGGCTCCCTGAACTGCACCTCACCATGGCCACCGTACCACACCTCCACAACCCCATGACCCACACCCCATGCACACAGGCACCAGCATAGCATTCCCAATCCATTCACATACCTGTGTAGCAACATGTCACTGTACTGTTGTGCCTCGCCCCATGCCCTGCATCCTGCTCCACAGCCGTCCCGCAAATATAAAGCTTTAGACCACTGAAGGAAATCAACTTCCAAAGTAACCATATCAGTAAGTTTATATGCCACAAAAACTGCAAAAGATCACTAATCATATGACGATGCAGACAGATATAGCCCAGTCGAATGACCAAATTAAACCACCAGAGGAGACAGAGACTTTGGAACAACTAATCAAAGATGTCCATAAAACTCTACTAAATAAAAATCAGCTAATGATAAAAAGGAGATCAAGAAAACACTAGAAGAGCATATAGTGGAATTTAAAGGAAGAAATAGAAAAATATCAGATATCAAAGAGATTAAAGATGCTGTAGACCAAATAAAAAATAAACTAGAGACACACAACAGATCTGAAGAGGCAGAAGAAAGAATAAGTGAACTAGAGGACAGGACTAGTTTGAAATACACAAAAGAGCAAATAACCAAGAAGATGGAAAATTTTGAACTGGATCACAGGGAAATGATGGATAAAACAAAGCACACAAATATAAGAATCATCAGTGTTCCAGAAGGAGGAAAGAAGAGTAAAGAGCTAGGAAGATTAGTGGAGGATATAATGGGGGAAAACATTCTAACCTTTATAAAAGACATAAAAATGCAAACCAAAGAAGCCCAATGAACTCCAAATAGAATAAATGCAAATAGACCTTTCCCAAGACACATACTAATCAGTCTGTCAAATGTTGAAAAGTAGCAGAAAATCCTGAAAGCAGCAAAAGAAAAACAATCTACTACATACAAGGGAAACCACATAACAATGAATTCAGACTACTCAACTGGCACTGTGGAGGCAAGAATGCAGTGCATGATATACTGAAGACCCTAGAAGAGAAAGACTTCTGAACCCAAGAATTCTGAACCCAGCCAAATTTTCCTTCCAAACTAAGGGAGAGATTAAAATTTTCACCGACAAACAAAGGCTGAGAGAATATGGCAATAAGAAAACGGCCCTACAAGAAATACTAAAGGGAGTTCTGCTGGCTGAAAAAAAAAGACAGAAGAGGGAGGTCTGGAGGAGGGCACAGAACTGAAGAGCACCAGTAAGGGTAGTCTAAAGGATAAAAAGAGAAAGAGGGAAAAGAATACATAGATCTGACAAACAAAATCCAAAGGATGAAACAAGGATTCAAGAAATGCATTACAGTAATGATTTTGAATGTTAAGGACTAAATTTACCAATTAAAAGATGCAGATTAGCAGAACAGATTAAGAAATATAATCCAGCTATAAACTGCTTACAAGAGACTCATCTCAGACACAAGGATACAAATAGATTGAAAGTGAAAGGATGGAAAAAGATGTTCCATGCAAGCTGTAACCAAAAGAAAGCAGGAGTAGCTGTATTAGAAAAAAATAGGCTTTAAATGTTAAGACAACATAAGAAACAAAGAAGGACACTAAATATTAATAAAAAGGACCAAGAAGAAATAACAATCATAAATGTCTATGCTCCCAATCAAGGAGGTCCAAAGTACATGAGACAGACACTGGCAAAATTGAAGGGAGCAAAAGACATTTCAATATAGATAGAACAACCAGACAGAGAATGAACAAAGAAATAGAAAAACTAAACAATTTGATAAATGAATTAGACCTAGCACACACATATAGATTACATCCTAAAATACTAGGATATACATTCTTTTCTAGTGCTTATGGAACATTCTACAGGATAGATCACATGCTGGGACACAAAACTGGTCTTTCTAAATTTTAAAACATTGAAATTATCCATAGCACTTTCTCTAATCACAATGGAATGAATCTGGATATCAACAACCACCAAAAAACAAGAACTTTCACAGATATATGGAGATTAAATAATACTGTGCTGGTTTAAAAGGATGTATGTCCCCTAGAAAAACCATGATTTAATCCTAATCCCATTTTGTAAAGGTAGCCATTTATTCTAATCCCTATTCGGCATTGTATGCTTGAAACTGTAATTTAGATCATCTCCCTGGAGATGTGATGTAATCAAGAGTGGTTGTTAAACTGGATTAGGTGATGACATCTTTCCACCCATTTGGGTGGGTCTTGATTGGTTTATTGGAGTCCCGTAAAAGAGAAAACATTTTGGAGAATGGGAGAATCAGAGAGAGTAGAATGAGATAGCCATGAGAAGCAGAGTTCACCAGCCAGTGACCTTTGGAGATGAAAAAGTAAAATGCCTTCTGGGGAGCTTCATGAAACTGGAAGCCAGGAGAGAAAGCTAGGAGATGACATCGTGTTTACCATGTGCCCTTCCAGCTGAGAGAAGAACCCTGACCGTGTTCACCATGTACCTTTCCAGATGAGAGAGAAACTCTGAACTTCATCAGCCTTCTTGAATCATGGTATCTTTCCCTGGATGCCTTAGATTGGACATTTCTATAGCCTTGTTTTAATTGGGACATTTTCTCAGCTTTATAACTGTAAACTAGCATCTGATTAAATTCCCCTTTTTAAAAGCCATTCATTTCTGGTATATTGCATTCTGGCAGCTAGCAAACTAGAACAAATACACTCTTAAACGAGTGGTTTAAAGATGAAATTGCTAGAGAAATCACTGGCTATCTGGAGACAAATGAACATGAGAATATAACTTATCAGATTTACGAGATGTGGCAAAGGCTGTGCTGACAAGGAAATTTATTACCCCAAGTACCTATATTAATAGAGAAGACCGACCAAAATCGAGGACTGAACAGCTCACCTGGAGGAACTTGAGAAAGAATAGCAAACTAACCCCAAATCAAATAGAAGAAGAGAAATAACAAAAATTAAATCAGAGTTAATGAATGGGAGAGCAAAGGAACAACAGAATCAATAAAAGCGAAAGTTGGTTCTTTGAGAAAATCAATAAAATCAATGGGCCACTAGCAAGGCTGACAAAGAAAAAAAGAGAGAGGATACAATTAAGCAAAATCAGAAATAAGAGAGGAGTCATTATCATAGACCCTGAAGAAATAAAAAAAACAAATCATAAGAGTATACTATGAACAACTATATGCCAACAAACTAGACAATTTAGATGGAATGGCCAAATTCCTGGAAACATACAAACAAGCTACAGTGACTAAAGAAGAAATAGAAGATCTCAAAAAAACAATTACAAGTAAAGAGATTCAATAAGTCATCAAAACTCTTCCTACAGAGACATTTTAAAAAATAAAAAAAGGAGGGCTATGTGACAGTGGCTCAGCAGGTACAATTCTTGACTGCCATGTCGGAGACCTGAGTTCGATTCCTGGTGCCTGCCCATGTAAAAAGTATAAAAAAATAAAAGAGGGAATGTTTTGCTGTATTGTGTATATGGTAACAGAATAAAATTTTTTTTTTAATTTATGGAACTACACTACACAAACAGTGAGCCCACAGTTAAAGTGTGGGCATTAATTAATAGCACAATTACAAAAATGTGCTATCATAGATTGTAACAGAAGTTTCACACCTATACAATTTATTGTTGGTGGGGTCATGTACAGGAATCCTGTATTTTATGAATGATTGTTCTGTAAATGCACAAATTCCCTAGTAAAGAAAAAACTTTTTGAAAATAAAAAAAAATAAAAATAAAAAAACCTCTTCCTACAGAGCAAAGCTCAGGGCCAGATGGCTTCACAGAGGAATTTCACCAAACATTCCAAAAAGCACTAACACCAATCTGGCTCAAACTCCTCCAAAATTTTGAGGAAAAAGGAACTCTACCTAACTCATTTTATGAAGCTAATATCACTTTAATACCAAAATTAGATAAAGATAAGAAAGGAAAACCACAGAGTAATCTCCCTAATGAATATAGATGCAAAAATTCTCAACAAAATATTAGCAGGTTGAATTCAACAGCACATTAAAAGAATTATACACCATGACCAAGTGGGGTTTATACCAGGAATGCAAGGATGATTCAACACAAGAAAATCAGTTAATGTAATATAGCATATAACAAATCGAAAGGGAAAAATCACATGATCATCTCAATTGATGCTGAAAAAGCATTTGACAAAATTCAGTGCCCTTTTCTAATAAAAACACTCCAAAAGATAGGAATCAAAGGTAACTTCCTCAATATGGTAAAGGGAATATATGAAAAACCAATAGCCAGCATCGTACTCAATGGAGAGAGACTGAAAGCTTTCCCTCTAAACTCAGGAACAAGACAAGGATACCCATTGTCACCACTATTATTCAACATTGTGCTAGAAGTTCTAGCTAGAGCAATCAGGCAGGATAAAGAAATAAAAGGCATCCAAATTGTAAAGGACAAAGTAAAACTCTCATTATTTGCAGGTGATATAATCTATACTCGGAAGATCCTGAGAAATCTACAGCAAAGTTACTTGAGCTAATAAACAAATTCAGCAAGGTGATGGGATATAAAATTAACATGCAAAAAATCAGTAACATTTCTATACACACGCAATGACAAAGCTAAGGAGTCAGTTAAGGAAAAAGTTCCATTCAAATTAGCAATTAAAAGAATCAAGTACTTAGGAATGAACTTAACTAGGGATGTAAAGGACTTGTACACAGAAAACTACATAGCATTGCTAAAAGAAACCAAAGGAGATCTAAAGAGGTGGAAAGACATTCCCTGCACATGGACAGGAAGGCTAAATATAGTTAAGATGTCAGTTTTACCCAACTTGATCTACAGATGCAACAAAGTACCAATCAAAATTACAACGTACTTTGAAGATTTGGAAAAGCTGAGTACCAAATTCATCTGGAAGGGAAAAAGAGACCCCAAGTAGCTAAAAGCATCCTAAAAAAGAAGAACGAAGTGGGAGGATTAACATTCTCTGGCTTTAAAACCTATTATAAAGCCACAGTGGTAAAAACAGCATGGCACTGACACAAAGATAGAAACATTGACCAATGGAATAGAATTGAGGGTGCAGAAATAGACCACCAAATCTACGTTCAACTGATTTTTGACAAGGCCCCCAAATCCTCTGGACTGGGACAAAATAGTCTTTTCAATAATTGGGCATGGAAGAACTTGATATCAATAGCCAAAAGAATGAAAGAGGACCCCTATCTTACACCCTACACAAAAATTAACACAAAGTGGATCAAACACCTAAATATAAGAACTAGCACCATAAAGATTCTAGAAGAAAATGTAGGGAAACATCTTCAAGATCTAGTGATATGAGGTAGCTTCCTTAACTTTACACCCAAAGCACAAGCAACAAAAGAAAAAACAGATAAATGGGAACTCCTCAAAATCAAATGCTTCTGTACCTCAAAAGACTTTGTCAAAAAGGTGAAGAGCCATCCAACTCAGTGGGAGAAAACATTTGGAAACCACATATCAGACAAAGGTTTGATTTCCTGCATATAGAAAGAAATCATACAATTCAACAACAAAAGAACAAACAACCCAATTGTAAAATGGGCTAAATATATGATTATGCATTTTTCTGAAGAGCAAATACAGATGGCTCAAAAGCACATGAAGAGATTCTCATTTTCACTGGCTATAAGGGAAATGTAGAGCAAGACTACAATGAGATACCACCTCATACCTATAAGAGTGGCTGCTATTAAACAAACAGGACATGATAAATGTTGGAGAGGGTGTGGAGAAACTGAGACACTTATGCACTGCTGGAGGGAATGTATAATGGTGCAGCCACTATGGAAGACTGGCGGCTCCACAGGAAACTAAATATCAAGTTGCCTTATGACCCAGCAACAGCACTACTTGGTATACACCCAGAAGAGCTGAAAGCAACGACACAAACAGACTTTTGCACACTAATGTTCATAGCAGCATTATTCACAATTGCCAAAAGATGGAAACAAACCAAAAACCCATCAACAGATGAGTGGATCAACAAAATGTGATATACACATACAATGGAATATTATGCAGCAGTAAGACAAAATGACGTCCTGAAGCACATGAAAAGATGGATGAGCCTTGAGGACATAATGCTGAGTGAAATAAGCCAGACACAAAAAGAAAGATACCGTATGATTCCACTTTTATGACCAGCATAAAGGTATAATCAGAGGCTTATAATACAGAATATAGGGTACTTAGAGATACATAGAAACCAGAACTGGGTAAACCATTAGCTAATGAGGCTGAACTCCAATGTAAGGGAATAGGCAAGAGTGAAGGTGGCTCTCCAGTGGGTCAAGAAGTAACATTACCATATTGAAGATGAACAAGATTGAAAGGGGTTGTATAGACCTACGTGTCCCACTGATTAACACTAGAAATATGAATTAGTTCTCGCAGAATTACTTCAAAGATATGATTCTTGTACAAAGAGTGTTTAAGCCCAGGGTACAGGAGGAAAACTTCTCTTGCATGCTCTGAGCTATGTTCAGAAGGAAACCATCAGCGCTACCACAGCAACAGCAGAGGTAAATAATGGGGGGAGAGACAAGCGTTAAGAGGAAGTTTAGATTTCCTATTTGGCGAGGGTGTGTTTATTGCTTTTCTTTCTCTTGAGAACAATGAAATTATCTAAAATTGAGAATGCTGATGGACTGTGGCCTTTGGGCCCTCTACATGACGTCCAATGAATGCAGGTGGCTGAACGATGCACTGACAGAGTAGAGTGGTGAATGATGATTCTTAGTTATGAACGAAGGCTGTGCTGCTACAAAAAGGAACAAAGTTGTGAGGCATGCAACTATGTGAAAAAACATGTAGAACATTTGGTGAGACAAAATAAGCTAGAAACAAAATAACGAGAATGGTATGGTCACCTTTAGAAAATGCTTATAAGAAAACAGGGGCCTAGATTGTAAGCTTTTAGAGCAGACACATTAAGTCCACAGTGGTGATTATTATTTCTGGATTTTGAGAGGCTGTTTTATATATATAACCTCATATTTAGAGATAAGAACAAAGCCAAACAGGTTGGGGTTAAAGTAAGTCAGAACATAGGGATAAGGAGTGTAACTAATAAAATATCAGTGGTAGACAGAGTTCAAATAGAGTCGAGAGGCTACTCTGGAGGTTGCTCTTACTCAAGCTTCAGTTAGACCTTGCTACCTATCATAACCTGCCAATCCCCAAACAGGACCATTCCAGCTAATCCTAAAAAACATCTAGGGCAATATATAAGATTCCACAAAGGTTCCAGGCACTAGAGTAACTTTCCAGAAATCTACAACCTCCAGATGGGTCCCTTAGTCCAGATAACTCCTGAAACCTATCCCAGCCTCTCCAGAACATCAGATGGTTCCATTTTCTTATCCCATATTAGTGACAGACCCTTCCAATATGAAAAATTTAGAATTTCCATAGCCCAAACACCCCTACAGAGAGGGATAGAAAGATCAAAGGTGATGGTGGAGTTTTACAGAAAAGATAGGATTTAACAAATGAATATGAATGCTGAATCATTAAACTGATCTCTCTTTTAGATTCCAGTATTTTAGAATAGCTAGAAGTAAAAACCTAAAATTGTGACATTCTAACCCATGTCAAACTCTGAAATATGTTCTACAACTAATTCTGGTGCTGTGCTTCGAAATTTATAAAACATATATATATGTTATTCTTCACAAAAATAAGAAGTAAAAAAAGTCGATTGTGATGATAATAAACTATTTAAGCCCTCTAGCCTCCTATATTCTGGAGCAGCTAGAAGGAAAAAATATGAGAGGACCGTATGGTAGCCCATGACAAACTCTGGGATCTGTCCTGTAACTACTTGTTGAAGAGGACTTTGAAAGCTATTGCTTTTTTATTTCTTTGCTTTGTATTTGTTATACTATACAATAAAAAGTTAAAAATTCAAAAAAAAAGACATTTACAGAACGTTACACCCCACAATACAGGATACATGTTTTTCTCAAGTGCTCATGAATCCTTCTCAAGGAGAGACCATATGCTATGTCACAAAGCAAGTTCTCAATAAATTTTTAAAAATTGAAATCATACAAAACACTTTCTCAGATCATAATGGAATGAAGTTAGAAATCAATAACAGCAGAAGACCAGAAAATTCACAAATATATGGAGGCTAAACAACACATTCAAACAACCAGTGGGTAAAGGAAGAAATCACAAGAGAAATCAGTAAATATCCTGAGGCAAATGAAAATGAAGACACAACATATCAAAATTTATGGCCTAGAGGAGCCAGCCTCTCCAGAACATCAGATAGTTCCATCTCCCTACCCCATATTACTGACATTCCCTTCCAACATGAAAAAGTTTGAATGGGTATAGCTCATATACTCTAAAGAGTGAGACAGAAAAACCAAAGGTGATGGTGCAGTTCTACAGAGTAGGCAGAGTTTACCAAATGAGTATGATTGCTGAATCATTATATTGATATTTCTTTTAGTCTCCCATATCTTAGAGTAGCTAGAAGGAAAAACCTAAAATTGTAGAATTGTAACCCATACCAAACTCTGAAATCTGTTCTACAATTAACTGTTGTGCTGTGCTTTGAAATTTATTGCTTTTTTTAATATATGTTAGTCTTCACAAAAAAAAAAAAGTCGATTGTGATGATAAAAAAAATTTATTCCTTCTACCCTCCAATGTTCTGGAGCAGCTAGAAGGAAAAATCTGAGATGATGGTATATATGGTAGCCCATGACAAACTCTGGGATCTGTCCTATAACAACTTTTTGAAGAGTGCTTTGAAAACTATTGCTTTTTTTTTCCTTCTTTGCTTTGTATATATGTTACATTATACAATTTAAAAAGTTTTAAAAAAAGTTATGGGATGCAGCAAAGGTAGTGCTAAGAGGGAAATGCATTGACCTATATGCCTACATTAAAAAAAAAAAAAACACACAAGAACAAAAATTGAGGAATTAACTGTTCACTTGGAAGAACTTGAGAAAGAACAGCAAACTAACCCCAAAACAAACAAAAGGAAAGAAATAATGAAGATTAGAGCAGAAATAAATGAAATTGAGAACATGAAAAAAATCAAGAAAATCAACAAAACCCCAAGTTGAGTCTTTGAGAAAATCAATAAAATTGATACTGATGGACCCTTAGCTAGGCTGACAAAAAGAAAAAGAGAAAGGATACAAGTAAATAAAATCAGAAATGGAAGAGGAGACATAACCATTGACCCCACAGAAATAAAGGAGGTAATGAGAGGATACTAATATGCTAATAAACTAGACAATGTAGAGGAAATGGACAACTTTCTAGAAAGGCGTGAACAACCAACAATGACACAAGAAGAAATAGACCATCTCAACAAACCAATCACACGTAAAGAGACTGAATCAAAGTAGCTCCCAAAAAAGAAAAGTGCTGGACCAGATGACATCACCTGTGAATTCTACCAAGCATTCAAGAAAGAATTAGTAACAATCTTGCTCAAACTTTTCAAAAAAATTGAGGAGGGAAAGCTACCTAACTCACTCTATGAAGCCAATATTACCCTCATACCAAAGTCAGACAAAGATACTACAAAAAAAGAAAAGTACAGAACAATTGCTCTAATGAATACAGATGCAAAAATTCTCAATGAAATATTTGCAAATCGAATCCAGCAGCACGTTAAAAGAATTACACACCATGACCAAGTGAGATTTATTCCAGGTATGCAAAGATGGCTCAACATAAGAAAGTCAATTAATGTAATACACTGTATGAACAAATCAAAGCAGAAAAATCACATGATCATCTCGATTGTTGTAGAAAAAGCATTTGACAAAATTCAACATCCTTTTTTCAGGAGAATACTTCAAAGGATAAGAATAGAAAGGAACTTCCTCAACATGATAAAGGAAATATATGAAAAACACACAGCTAACATCATCCTCAATGATGAAAGACTGAAAGCTTTCCCTCAAAGACCAGGAACAAGACAAGGATGCCCACTGTCACCATTGCTATTCAACATTGTGCTGGAAGTTCTAGCCAGAGCAATTAGACAAGAAAAAAAAATAAAAGACATCAAAATTAGAAAAGAAGAAGTAAAACTCTCACTGGTCACAAAGTATATGATATTATATGTCAAAAATCCCAAAAAAATCCACAGCAAAGCTACTAGAGCTAATAAACAAGTACAGCAAAGTGGCAGGGTACAAGATCAATATCCAAAAATCATAGTTTTTCTATATACTAGTAATGAGCAATCTGAGGAGGAAATCAAGAAAAAAATTCCATTTACAAAAGCAACCAAAAGAATCAAATACTTAGGAATACATTTAACTAAAGATACAAGAGACCTATACATAGAAAACTACAAGTAAGTGTCAAAAGAAATTATGGAAGTCCTAAATAAATGGAAGGGCATACCATGTTCATGCACTGGAAGACTAAACATAGCTAAGATGTCAATTCTACCCAGATTGATTTATAGATTCAGTGCAATAACAATTAAAATCCCAAGAATTTACTTTGCAGAAATAGAAAAACCAATAACCAAATTTATTTGGAACGGAAGAGAAAGTAGCACATTTATCCACTGTTGGTAGGAATGCAAAATGTTACAACTACTCTGGAAGGCAGTTTGGTGGTTCCTCAGGAAGCTAAGTATAGAAATTGTCATATGCTACAGCAATCCCATAGCTAGGTATCTATTCACAGGACATAAGGGCAAGGACACAAACAGACGTTTGCACACCAATATTTACAGCAGTATTATTTACAATTGCCAAGAGATGGAAACAGTCCAAATATCCATCAATGGATGAATGGCTAAACAAGCTATGCAAAAGCATATAATGGAATAATTATGCAGCTGCAAGACAGAATAAAGTCATGAAGCATGTAACAATGTGGATGAACCTTGATGACATTATGCCGAGTGAAATTAGCCAGAAACAAAAGGACAAATACTGTATGGTCTCACTAATATGAACTAATGTTAATGAGTTGAAGTTAAGAACATAGGTTATCAGGAGATAGAAATAGGGTAGAGATTGCACAATTGGTGCTGAAGGAATACAGACCATGCAAGAGGACTGACTGTAAAAATTCAGAAACAGAAAGCAAAATACTACCTGATTGTAGCACAATAATATAAGCACACTGAATAAAGCTGTATGTGAGTATGACAAAGGGAGAAGGACTGGGGGGCATGTACAAAACCAAAAGGAAAGACAGTGGATAAAGATTGACATGGTATATGTTAGGAATGCCTAGAGTGTACAATGATGGTGATTAAATGTACAAATTTAAAAAATCTTTTTGCATGGGAGGAACAAATGAATGTCAGCATTGCAGGGTACCGAAAATAGTGTTATAGCTGTCAGAATGCAATATACCAGAAGTGGAATGGCTTTTAAAAAGGGGGAATTTATTAAGTTGCAAGTTTACAGTTCTAAGGCCACAAAAAAGTCCCAATTAAAGCAACTCTATAAAAATGTCCAAATTAAGGCACCAACAAGAGGTTACCCTCACTCAAGAAGGCCAATGAAGTTCAGGGTTTCTCTCTCAACTGGGCACATGGCAAATATGGCAAATGTGCTAGCTTTCTCTCCAGGCTTCTTGCTTCATGAAGCTCCCCCAGGGGCAGTTTCATCTCAAAAGGTCTCTGGCTACATGGGATTGTGATTCTCATGGCTGTCTCACAGCTCTAAATAGGGACACTCTCCAAAATGCTTCCTCTTCTAAAGGAGTTCAGTAAACTAATCAAGACCCATCTGGAATGGGTGGAGTACTATCTCCCTTTATCCAAAAGTTAATACCCACAATTTGGTGAGTTAATCTAATCAAAAGAGTCTACCCAACAATAATGAATGAGGATTAAAGGGTATGGCTTTTCTGGGGTACACCACAGATTCAAACTGGCACAGATGTACTATGGGAAAAAGGACAAGCAATGTAAGCTAGGGTCTATAATCAACAGTAACATTATAATATGCTTCCTGAATGTAACAAAGGCATTATGCCAAAATTAATGTCAACAGGCAGGGGGATTGGGAAAGGGATATGGATTCTTCGTGGAAGAAAAGGAAATGTCTTCAGATAGAGTATGGTGGCAAAGGCTTATCTGTACAATTAGGGTAGATTGTATGATGTGTGCATAAAACTGTTTAAAAACGAACAGAGAGAAACAAGTGCTAGAGAAAATGCAGAGAAAGAGATGTGCCCATTTGCTGTCAGTAGAGAAACTGAGAGGTGCAGCCCCTCGGAGGGCAGTGTGGTGGTCCACAGGAGGCTAGGGGTGGGTTTGCTGTATGATTCTGAAACCCGGTTGCTCCATATATACCTGGAGGAACTGAGTGTAGGCACATGAATGGACATTTGCATACTGGGGTTTTTGGCGGCAGTGTTCCCAATCCACAACGAATGGAGGTGGCCTAGGGGTACAAAGATTGAGGAAAAGAAGAGGGAACTATGGTGTATACACACACTGGACTACTGAACTGCAGCATGAAGGAATGAAGTTTTGAGGCATACAACTAGGCGAATGAACCTTAAGAGCTGTATGTTTTGTTCCTGTACATCAGGAACAAAAACACAAATATTATCATGCCTCGAGCATATGGACTAATTATAACATAAAAATTAAGTGAATTAAAGTCAAGAGCATTGGTTATGAGGTTAGGGCCTATTGTAAAGGGTCCTAGATTGTAAGCTCTTACAGCAGTCACATATATTCAGGAGATGTAACTGTTAATTCTAAATTCTGAGATACTAGGCTTTTTTGTATATAACATGGTCTTTCCCAGAAACTTTGGGTGTATATGGACAACTGAGACTGAGAGTTAGAGCTCTGAAGCTATGAAAGGCAGCACTACCCCATATAGGAACTGTTTAAAAAGTTGGAAAAGTGATTGGACATCAAGTAGAGAAATGAATGAAGCTGATCTGTATAGGACTAAAGTATATCAGAAGACTGGGTAAAGGATGATATCATCAGCACTTTAAAACTTCAACTTCTGTGTGAGACTAAAGGGAGAGAGATTTATTTGGTGCAAAATTTACATTTTGGCTAGTGCATTTCCTAATTTAACTTGTATGGTCAGTTTAGTTGAACAACATAAGTACATGGAATCTGAATAAGGCATGAGATTTTATTGGTTGTCCAGGTTAGTGTGATGCCTTGATAAATCCCAGAGTGATTTGGGCAGTGAGTAAAGAAGTATGTGCAAAGTCCCCTTGGGGGAATGGGGAGAAAGGAGGATATTATCAGCTTTCCTATTTGGAGAATTTCTGATATTCTCGCAAGCAGTGGGGACAACCAACTCAACAGGGTAAAAATGATCATGGTAATGAATACACAACTATGCGATGAAAAAACAAAAAGAATTGATATGCTGAATCTGAAAAGCCTTGGGTTTCGCAAACATTGTGACAATTTTATGTAAATTAGAATGTCTCCTTGATGAATAATTTCTAAATACAAGGAATTTTCTAAATGGGGGAAAAAAAGTATTGGCAAAGTCCCTTGACGGATGGGGAAAATATATGGAACTATTAAACTTTCCCACAGGAGAAATCCCAGATACTGTATCAAACATTAAGGACTACTAAATCAATACGCCAAGCCCTTGATCTTGAGTCAAGATCAAGTCTAAGAGTCACCTCCAGAGAACCTCTTTTGGTACTCAGATGTTCTCTCTCTCTCTCTCTCTCTCTCTCTCTCTCTCTCTCTCTCTCTCTCTCTCTGCCTAACTGTGCAAGTGAAACCACTGCCCTCCCCTCCTATATGGGACATGATATCCAGAGGTGAAAATCTCCCTGTGGAATGGGAGATGACTCCCAGAGGTGAATCTGGCCCTGAGACTGTGAGATCAACAATGCCATCCCCCAAAAGAGGGAAAAGAAGTGTAACAAATAAGGGATCGATGGCCAAGAGAGTTCAAACAGAATTAGAGCCTACTCTAGAGGTCACCTTACTCAACCTTCAATTTGACATTGCTACCTATCACAACCTGCCAAACCAAAACCAAACCATTCCTGCCAATCCTGAAGAACACCTAGGGCAATATATAAGATTCTACTAAGGTTCCATGCACTAAGGTAACTTTCCAGAAACGTACAACCTCCAGATGGGTCCTGGACCAGATAAGTCCTGAAATGCAGATGGGCCAGCCTCTCCAGAACATCAACTAGTTTCATTCCCCTTTCCCATATTATCAACAACCCCTCCCAACATGAAAAATTTAGAATGGGCATAGTGCAAATACCCCTACAGAGTGGGAGAAAGATCAAAGGTGATGGTGGAGTTACACAGAGAAGGTAAGGTTTAACAAATGAGTATGACTGCTGAATCATTATACTGAATTTCTTTTTGTCTCCAGTACCTTAGAGCAGCTAGAAGTAAAAGCCTAAAACTGTACTGTAACCCATACCAAACTTTAAAATCTGTTCTGTAACTACTTGCTAATTACTTGGAAGTGTATTGCTTTTTTGTATACATGTTTTATTTTGCAATTTATATATATATATATATATATATGAATAAAGAATAGTAGAGGTGTCTGGGGGGAAACTAAAAATGCATACTACAGTCAATAGTTAACAAGAAGACATTATAATTATCACAGCAATACCAGAGACAACTAATTGGGATGGAGGGACAAGTGATAAGGGGTTGTTTTGATTTGACAGTTGGTGACTCTGTGTTCATTGGTTCTTTGTCACTATGGACAAATGAAAACAGCCTAAAATTCAGAGTGCTGCAGATTATCCAACAAAGTGAGTATATTATAAGACATGGTTTGTTTATTTTGGACATTATCCATGACGCCCAATAGATGGAGGGGACCAAAGGGTACATTGATTGAGAAGCGGAATGGCTATCTGAGATACATTTATATGATGGAATATGGTGCAGCTACAAAAAGGAAAGATGTCAAGAGACATGCAATGAACTGAATAAACCTTGGGAACAAGGTGTTGTGCAAAAATTAGCTAGAAACAAAAGAACAGATACGCTTTCTTTCAGAAAATACTCATAAGAAAACTGGAGCCTAGATTGTAAGCTCTTATAGCAGCCACACTTAGTCTGAAGTTTTAAGTGTATTTCTAGATTCTGAGACACTGAGCTGTATGTGTATCAGCTGGTATTTCCCTG
>PVIY010043281.1:0-20420 GCA_004026745.1 Myrmecophaga tridactyla
TCAGACACAAGGTTTTCACATTCACAGAGTCTCATTGTGAAAGCTATATCATTGTTCAATCATCATCAAGAAACATGGCTACTGGAACACAGCTCTACATTTTCAGGCAGTTCCCTCCAGCCTCTCCGCTACATCTTGAACAACAAGGTGATATCTACTTAATGCATAAGAATAACCTCCAGGATAACCTCTCGACTCTATTTGGAATCTCTCAGCCATTGACACTTAGTCTCATTTCACTCTTCCACCTTTGGTCGAGAAGGTTCTCTCAATCCCTTAATATTAATTCTCAGCTCACTCCAGGGTTTTTCTCAGTCCCTTGATGCTGAGTCTCAGCTTATTCCAGGATCTCTGTTCCACGTTGCCAGGAAGGTCCACATCCCTGGGAGTCATGTCCCACACAGAGAGGGGGAGGGTGGTGAGACTGCTCATCATGTTGGCTGGAGAGAGAGGCCACATCTGAGCAACAAAAGAGGCTCCCTTGGAGGTGACTCTTAGGCCTGTATTTTAAGTAGACTTGACCTATCCTTTGTGGGGTTAAGTTTCATATGAACAAACCCCAAGACTGGGGGCTCAGCCTATAGCTTTGGTTCTCCACAATGCTTGAATTGACACAAACTTTATATATATAATCATGTATAGAGGTTTCTAGTTTGTGTTTTAATATGAAAATAGCTTTATTGTTTTCCTTCTTTAATATAACCAATTTTTAATTACATTCATCTTTTAGAAAATGTGATTTTAAGTAATAATCCTGAGCCCCTTTGACCCTTGTTTCCAGCCCCACCTCTTCCTTTTCTGCCCAGAGGTAACAAATTACTAGCTTAAGGGGTTTCTAGCCAGACTTTTTAAAAAAAAACAGAAAACACAGGGTATTTTATTTTCCTCTATAAATTGTGCAATTTGGTATTTTTCCTCAAATTTATTTTAGGTTTCTTCATAGTGATACATGTAGATCTGGCTTATTCCTTTCAATAGCTTCATTTCTTATCCTTAAATAGGAGGGGCAGGTTTATGTAGCTGTTTCTTTGTGTGAGTGGGGCCTCGTGCCCTGTCCTGCTCTCAGGTATGTCCCCCAGCTTTTGATCTGCTGAAATTTTCTGTTCTTTTTGAGACACAAATATCCTTAAATCTTAAAAATATTATTTGATTAAAATGATTTCTTATGAGTTTTATAGAGGAAAGCATAGGATTTCAGGTGTGCTTAATCAAACATTTAAACAAATGTTTTGTTTTTGTGTGAATAGGATCACACTGTGTATGACTGTTTTTCATTCTGCCCTGTATTGATGAGCCAAGCAGGTGTTTTGGGTGGCGGACCTAGAACAGAGGCCTCTGCTAGCTATAGAGCAGTAGGCCCTCATGCTGGGATGCATGTAAAATGCATTTAGTTTTCATTCTCCTAAATTAAACTTGTACAGAATGCACTTATACTAATTTTATGATTATCAGCTTCCATACAGGGTTTACCTGATATGTCTTTTTTCCATTGATGTATTTTTCTATTTCTGATCGTATTTTCTTTAGTTCATCTGATTAGTTTCAAACTTTCTTAGTCATGTATTATATGTGTCTTGTGTATAAATACCATGTATCTGTGAACTGTATTTAAAGTATGTATCTCTCTTAATGGAGGGTTTTTACTTATTTAGTACTAAACAGTGAATATTATCACAGTATTTGGAATTACTGCTATCATGTTTTGTATTGTGGTTTTTCTAAGTAATCTTTTTCTTTTGTGAGCTCTGTTTTCTCATTTCTTGTCATCTGTCAGATTTAATGTGTTATTTTTTCTCTATGTCTTTCCGCTGGTGTTTTGGAAATTGTACGTCTCCCTCTCCTTTATCTGTCTTTTTCTCTACACTTTTTTAGTGTTATCTTTAAGTTCTTTTTTTTTTTTCTAAACCTGTATATATTTAATAATGGCTTCAATTTAAGTTCTTTATATACACACTTGAACTTTTTTCTATAAATCAGAGTCTAAAGTTAATACACTTTATTTTCTATCATTCTTACCTGTTTGTATCATACCTATCCTATAATAGTTCATTATAATTTTAGTTCAAGTATATGAGGAAACACAGTAAAAACTATTTTCAAAAAATTAATTTTATTTATAAACACTCCATATCCACCAAACATTTACATCACCACCACCCCCATCCCCCTTTACTGGTAATCTCTAATATTCTTTCTGGCTCTGCTAATTTGTTATTTCTAGACATCTCTTATAAGTGACACTATACAATATTTGTCATTATGTGCTTAGCTTATTTCATTGAACACTTCAAGGTTCTTTCGTGTGGCACCATGTCTCTGAACTTCTTTCTTTCTTATGGCTGAGTACTGTTCCATTGTGTGTATGTACCACATTTTATTTATCCATTCATTTCTTTTTTTTTTTTTTTTTTTAATTTGCATATGGGCAGGAGGCACCAGGGATCGAACTCCAGACCTCCAGCACGGCAGGTCGGAGCTCTGCCTGCTGAGCCACGGCAGCCGCCCTATCCATTCATTTCTTGATAGACATTTGGGTAGTTTCCCCAACTCTTAGAAGGAAAAATAGGGGCAAATCTTCATGACTTGGGATTCAATAATGGATTCTTAGATATGACACCAAAAGCACAAGCAACAAGAGAAACAATAAATCAATTCAACCCCATCGGAATTAAAAAGTGAAAACATAGTCTACAGAATAGAAGACAGTTGTTGCAAATCATCTGTTGGGTAAGGGCTTAATAACCACAATATATAAAGAACTTTTACAATGCAGTAACTAGAAGACAACCCAATTAAAAATAGGCAAAGGACTCGAATAGATATTTTCCCAAGGAAGATATACACATGGCCACTAAGCACATGAAAAGATGCTCAACATCAGTAGCCAGTAGGGAAATACAAATTAGAACCATGAGATACCACCACAGCCATTAAAAAGTGGAAAATAACAGATGTTGTAGAGGATGTGGAAAAACTGGAACTCTAGTGCATGGTTGGAGGGAATGTAAAATGGTGCAGCTGCTATGGAAAGTAATTTTATGGTTGTTCAAAATGTTAAAGGTAGAATTACCATAAAATCAGTAATTTCTATACCAAAAGAAAGTGAAAAACAGCGTCAGCTACTAGTACACTGATATTTATAGCAGCAATATTTATGTAATAGCCAAAAGGTGACGATGTCTTTGTTCAATACTCTTTTAGATTTATCAGTGTTTTAATGATTTCAACAATTATTGTTTTATCTAGCTTCCCACTAATTCCCTCAGTGTTTTTTTTTCTTAATGTGTTTTTCTGTTTATATAAACTTTTTACATTGGCTATTGTCTACTACAGTGAAAGATTCCAGATTTGTTTCTCAGTCTGGCCTTTTTTCTCATACCCTCTTTTTTATTTCTGAAATACTTTCAGTTCCTTGAATTTACCAGGTTCTATTATGTGTTTAAAGACTACATTTACAATCTCCCTGCCATTCCTCCTTTCCAGTCCTCTTCTTTTGCTGCTGCTTGGAATGTGGATGTAATAATTGAGTCATCTTAGATCTGTGGTTATCCTGGGACTGGAAGGCAAGCAAAAGGGACCAAAAAAAATCAAAGGTGTTAGAGTCCCTAAAGCCATTCAATGCCATATTTGTCCTGGACCACATGCCTCCATATTTCTGAGAATTGGAGAAAGATCTTTCCCCTACTATAATTTTTTCTTTCTGTAACTCACAGTTGAACCTAATTCAGCAGTCTCCTGAATTGCTGTTTTCATACATCAGAGAATACACCATGAATTTTCCAAGACTGCTCACATGACCCTCAGTAGGGCCTAATCTGACACCCTTGTTTAAAATTGTTCTCTTCTCCATTTCTGTGCATAATGTAATGTGGGTATGTTTTTATCAAAGATTCCTTACACTGTTTCATTTCCATGTATCAATACTTATTTCTCTTTTCAAGACTGAAAGCTTTTTGAGGATAGAAATGGATTTTATTTTTCTCTGATATCATTGAAACCCAAAAGAATACCTGGCATATAGAAGTTCCGAATTTTTTTTCCCCTTTCAAAAAGTGAATGCTGGGTCAAGCGTAGCTCCGTGGTAGAATTCTTGTCTGACAAGTGGGAGACCCAGTTTCGACTCCTGGAGCATGCTCATGTCAAATATAAAAAAAAAACAAACAGTAAATGCTGAATGAAATAAAGGAGGCTGTCTGTGGAGGCACTTTTTCTTATTTTCCAATTCCTGTGATCTTTTCCATGTTGCCTAATGCAATCATATCCAATTGAATGGGTACGTATTGTTACAGGGATTATTGTCCTTCAAGGATATATCTGTGGAATTCACGTGGGAAGAATGGCAGCTATTGGATTCTGTGCAGAAGTACCTGTATAGGGATGTGATACTGGAAAACTATAACAACTTAGTATCAGTGGGTAAGTACCGCTTCTCTGTGTAACTCAGATTGTTAATCATAAATTGCTGTCTCTTTCCTTTTTTTGATCTACTTGGGGGCCTCTGAAGTGCTTTAATGATAGGGGCTTGAACTTCAGATGTTCTTCTTCCCTATTTGATTTTCACCTCCTAATTGAAATCTTTCCCCATGTGCAAATAAGCAGTTTCATTTTGTAGTTCCTGATGCTGTACCTTTTCCTTTCTTCAGAATCCCTTAATTGCTAAGTATTTGGTCTAAATCCTTTGTGATTTTTGTATTAACAGGTTATCTTGGTACCAAACCTGAGTTAGTCTTCAAGCTGGAGCAAGGAGAAGAGCCATGGATAATAAATGCCAGCATTTCCAGTCAGAGCTGTTCAGGTGAGAATGCAGAGGATGGGATACCATGGAGTTGGACTCTGGTTGATCTGTGAAGTGTCAGCCCTTATGCAGTGTTATATTTGAAACTCTTAAAGGTTCTTGAACCATTGCACAGACTAAGGACAAATACCATGAACTCCTGGGAAAAGGAGATTACTTCATGCTTCACATATTTAGGCTTTCTTCCTTTGGCTTTGAATGGAAAGCAAAACTCTTTTCTTTGAACTTTGCACAAATTTTGCTTTTGAAGTTCATTTCCTTCTTCCTTGTACTTTTATTTCTTTGCCTTCTTTTTCATGGTCAGGAATTTCTCTTTAGTAGGCATCCAGGCCTTCAGAAAGTTTCTCTTTCTTCATTTGATGTGACTCATACCACTTGTACTTCCTTATATGTGTTTTCTCTTACCTTCTGCTGTTGACTCCCTTACACTTTACCCACAGTTGTACTTCTTTCTCTCTCCCTGACCCTTTTATGAGATTTTATTTCTTTATTCTCTTCAGACTTACCAGTTTGGAACGTTGAAATCATTACTTTGACACTTTTCTCGAAAGAAATCTGAAATCTAACCTGGGGTCACCTATGTTATTATGTGCTTTTATATATTTTCTGTTTCTCTGGCTCTTCTTACTTTTCTCTCTGTGTTCTGCACAGGACTTTGTTTTCCAAATTTGGCTTTCTCTGCTCTATTATAACTCCATTGAAAGGCTTTTCCATTATGAAGAGTTAAACACTTTTCTTTTAATGCTGTAACATCAAAATTGACATCCTCATCCTTTTCTTCAGCACTGTTACCCTGTGTTTTATAAGTATGCATGACATACTCTGTGGCTTTCCCAGACTCAGTAACAAAAATGGTAATTTCTTTCCAAAATAACCATTCTTCCTCAGTTTTACCATTTTTGTTGCACTTCTATTCTTGTATTCTAGCTTGTTTCAGTTTGTAAAGCTGCAGGAATGCAATATATCAGAAATAGAATGGCTTTTAAAGAGGGAATTTTATTAAGTTACAAGTTTACAATTCTAAGGCCATAAAAATGTCCAAACTAAAGCATCCATAGGATCATACCTTGACTCAGGAAAGGCTGATGGGTCCAGAACAACAAAGCTGGGAAGGCATGTAGCAGGCATTTGCTAGTCCTTTGGCTTCTAGTTTCAAACACCTTTCCTGGGGATGTTTTCTTTCTGCATCTCCAGAGGTCTCTGTTTCAGTTCTGAGCTCTCTCCCAAATTTTCCTCCTTTTAAAGGACTCTTGTAAACTAATCGAGACCCACCTTGAGTGGGTGGGCTCATATCTCCATTTAATCAAAAGGTCACAGCCACAATTGAGTGGGTCCAATTAAAACTAACTGTTCTAGTTTGCTAGCTGCTGGAATGCAATATACCAGAAAAGGAACGGCTTTTAACAAGGGGAATTTAATGAGTTGCTAGTTCACAGTTCTAAGGCTGAGAAAATGTCCCAATTAAAACAAGTCTATAGACATGTCCAATTTAAGGCATCTGGAGAAAGATACCTTGGTTCAAGAAGGCCAACGGCGTTCAACGTTTCTCTCTCAGCTGGAAGGGCACGTGGTGAACATGGCAGCATCTTCTGGCTTTCACATGGCTCTACCCAAAAGGGACTCTCTCCAAAATGTTTCCTCTTTTAAAGGATTTCAGCAAGCAACTCCACCTTCCGTGGGTGGAGATACACCTCCATGGAAATCATCTAATCAGAAGTTACCACCCACAGTTGGGTGGGTCACATCTTCATGGAAACAATCAAAATGCTCCCACCGAGCAATACTGAATGAGGATCCAAGGGCATGGCTTTTCTGGGGTCCACCACAGACTCAGACCAGCACACTAACACACATAGCTTCTGTGTATGCATCTTGGCTATCCCTGTCTGCCATTCACCTTTGCTGTTCTTGCTAGTACACCTTTTTCTGTTACTATTTTATCCATTGAAAAGTATTTTCAATTTGTTCCCAGACTAGATCAGTATTATCTCATACTTGAATAGCTGTAATTCTTAGCCATACTTGAGATTTCTAATTTTCTCCATAGTTGTTGGTGTGGATATATTTTTCTATGTACCCTATTGCTGCTTTTAGGAAATGATGTTTATTAGACATCTTCTTTTAAATTCATGATTCAACCAGATTGACAACAATAAGGAATTTATAATCAGAAGTTATCTGTTGTCTGCTCTTGGGTAACTCTACAGTGACTTAATTCAGATACCTCATGGTATCAAGAATTAAGGTTCTTTCTCTCATCCCTCAGATGTTAATATTTTCATCCTCTGACATTAATACTTTCCTTGATTCCCTTTAGCATGGCAAGCTAGGTGCCTGAATTCTAGGCATCACATGCAGACAAGACAGGAATCAATAGCATAAGACCTATTTCTTTCTGGAATTTCTTTTATTGGTGACCAGAATCTTTCCCTGAACCCTCCTGGCACACTCCTAGGAAAATTCACATTCTTTTGGCTCAATCTTTCATAGTATGGGGAATGGGGTCACTAATGCAGACTTAATCTGTTATGCCTTGGGGTTCTGACTATGGGACCCTGCCTATGCTGACCAAACCATGTGGATAAGAGAAGGATGGACATATGGCTGCTTAGAAAGAAGGAAGAAGAGTGGCCTTTGGGTAAGCTCATAACAGGGTTTATGATGGTCCACTTTCTTGGGTATTCAACACAACTTGCCCTTCTTTCCGACTGTACGTTTTTAGGAATGCTCACATTAACATGAAACATAATTATCCCTTCCCCAACAGAAGATGATCCACGTTCTCATGCTGAAACTGATTCGTTTCTAGTCCACAATCCCCTAGAATATGTGCAGTACTGTCAGTCAGATACAGAGGAGGTCCCTGTGATCTGATATGGCTGAGTGGTTCCACATTTGGCCAAGACTTCAGGTGGGGCCCTATTCTCTGGGGTTTTTATGAAGACATAGAGTTAAAACATAAATTGTCTTGTCCAAGTATACCCATTGGTGAAGGAACAGGGAAATGATAATCGAAGCTCCTCTTTCCAAAAGAAGGACGGGAAACTATGGTTATCACTTGGGCACTATGCACTTCATCTCCTTTGGAAAAAGATTAGGGAAGGCTTCTTTGCCCTCACGTTGGTATAATTTCCATGATTAGCCAATTTTGCAACCCCTGGTTCTGTCAGAGGACCTGCTTGCCCATTGATTAATGTGGTCCTTGGTACTTCTCTCTGAGAGGACTTTCCCTGTCTGACGTCCTCTTGGTCACATCCATGATAAATTTAGAGAGAATGCCCTTTCTTTGGGCTATTTGTATAGTTTCAGCAGCCCACTTTTGTTAGTGGAAATTTTGGGACCTTTGGTGTTGAAGAGTCACTGCCTTTTGTCAGGTGTGGTGTCCCTTAAAAACTTACTTAGTAGGCTTTTCGTTATTTTTCTTTTTAACTGATCCTGTTAAACCAGTAATGACAACCAGGTCTTGTCTAGGTAGCTTTTCAGCATAAGAATTCCTCTTTTCTAGCCACTAACATTAATAGGTTTTCTCACCACTTATCCTTCAGTTTAATGGCCTCACTTTCAGATACAACAATAACCCAAATCATGGAGAGACAGTTTAGCAAGAGGTACTATGGAGAACTGAAGATCCACCATAATCTTGTAATGAGATTATTAAGATTGTAAAGCTGGCAGGTGTTATCCAAACAGATTCCTGCTGATATTTTCTTTTAAATCTTTTATTTTTTCAAAGAGGAAAAGTTTATTACTAGGTGTGTAGTGGGAAAGCAGATGGCTTGTCAGCTCAAAATCTGTCTCCCCAAACTGCAATAATTCTGATGGTTTTATAGAATTAAAAGATGGGCAGGTTTAGAGTAGTGAACACAGTGGCCCCAGCTGATGTAATTGGAGGTGATCTAATTACTGAGCTTTGCAGATTGCTTAAATGCTTATTCACAGAAGGTATATAAGAAAATGGCAGCCTTAATATGATGATGGCTGTCATTTTTAGTAGTATAATGAAGTGTAGGTGAATTGTAATTTCAAGTCTAAGGTACTGTGCATGTCTGGTGGGCCCGCTTTGGCTAGATTCAGTCTTGGTTATCAAGATAACTTTGGATTTGGGGTGGATTAGTTCTGGGCTGACCAAAGACCCTTCATTAGTAAACATTAAGGGTTGTCTTTAGTGATTACAAAACTCTGAAGTTGAAAAGCTGGATAAATAGGTACAAATGAAGGTCAGTCACAAGGTTTTTACAATCACAGGAGCAGAGGATAAAGGCTGTACAATCATTACCAGAAACCAAGGCAGTTGGATTACAATTTAGAGATTTCAGGTATTTTCCTCTATCTACTTCAGTATAACAGCAAGTAAAAGCAATATGTATGTAACAGTTCAGTAAACATAATTATCCCTTAAATCCTCATTTCTCGGTTATAATTCTTCCTTCTTTTGCTAATTATCTCTCAATCTTCAGGGTTATTTGGGGAATGACTCTTCTAACTGCTTCTAGGCTGACAAAGGATGTTATCATTAATGGCAGAGGGATGAAATTGGTTGTTGGTCTTGAAAAGTCTGGTATTTCTGCATTTGGGAGCTTCTCTGGCATTGGAACAATCTAGAGGTTTTAAGTCTCTGAAAAACAAAATATGTAAAAGTTTATAAAGCCCAGTATGTCTTTCAGGGTTTCCAGGAATACTATTGGTTGAGGTTTGTCATATTATGGCAGTTTGCAGTCTCTGGTTGAAACTTGGATAAGAGTAACCTCTAGGATGATCTCTAGACTTGATTTGAAATCTCTTAGCCATTAAAATTCTACTTTTTTTCCTCCTTTTGGTCAGTTAATCCACACTGCCAGGGCCAGGCTCATCCTTGGCACTTATGTCTCAATGCCAGGGGTCTGATATGTTCCATGATGTCAGGGCCAGGCTTACACCCCTGAAAATTATGTCCCACATAGGGGGAAGGTCAGAGTTTGGCGTAGAGATCACATCTGAGTAACAGCAGAGGTTTTCTGGAGATGACTTTTAGGCATTCATTGTAAGTAGGTTCAGTTTGCTGTACAATAATAAGTTTCCTAAGGGCAAGCCTCGAGATTGAGGCCTTGGCTTATTAAATTGGGAGTCTCTTTTACTTAAGAAAATATCAGGAATTCTCCAGGTAGGGAAGTTTAATTGTTTTGTTTTTCCCAGTCCCTTAAGGGACTTGCAAATGCTTTTTCATTTTCTGCCCAAAATACTCTGAAATGCATCATAGTATAACATTAACTGGTATTAAGATCTTATTCCTTATTCTAGGTTCCATATCAAATAAAGCTAAATTAGGTTGTTTAAGTGAACCAACTAGACAGATAAAATTAAATTTTCTCTACAATAGAAAATTGAAATTTTGGACAAAATACACATTTTTCTTTTTCTCTCTATAAAGGTTGAATCTTTACAGTACAGACAATATTACTTTTTAACTGATGTATTGATTTATCTTCGTTTTAACCAGATTAGTCTTTTTCAGGTTTGTTTGTTTTTTTCTTAACAGTTGCTGTATGGACTTATGCTTACTTTCAGAGGTGGAAAACTAAATCTGAGTCTCAGGTATTGCACAGATACTTAAAGTTCCAGGGAAATACTAGGTTATACAAAGAGCAAAGCATTTAAGAATTTAACGATAACAAAGTTTGCGATGTAAGCTCTAATTTTTTTTCTTTTCTTTTTTTTCATTGTAAACAACAAACAAACATACAAACATTCTTGACATAAAAACATTCTTGACATGGTTACATCAGTGGCTCAGAATATCATCACATAGTTGTGTATTCATCACCATGATCATTTTTTTTTTAAATACATAACAACAAACGAACGAACATTCTTACCATATGATCATTCCATCCTTGGTATGTAATCAGTAACACAATATCATCACATAGTTGTGTATTCATCACCATGATCATTTCTTAGAACATTTGCATCAATTCAGAAAAATAAATAAAAAGAAAAAGAAAAAAAACTCATACATACCATACTCCTTACCCCTCCTGTTCATGGATCACTGATATTTCAATCTACTAAATTCAACATTTGTTCCCCCTGTTGCTTATTTTTCATCCATATGTTTTACTCATCTATTCATACTGTAGATAAAAGGAGCATCAGACACAAGGTTTTCACAATCACACAGTCACATTGCGAAAGCTATATCATTATACAGTCATCTTCAGAAAACATGGCTACTGGAACACAGCTCTACATTTTCAGGCACTTCCCTCCAGCCTCTCCAATATACCTTAACTAGAAAAGTGATATCTATGTAATGTGTAAGAATAACCTCTAGGATAACTTCACATCTCTGTTTGAAATCTCTCAGCCATTGACACTTTATTTTGTCCCATTTCTCTCTTTCCCCTTTTGGTCGAGAAGGTTTTCTCAATCCCTTGATGCCGAGTCCCAGCTAATTCTCGGATTTCTGTCTGACATTGCCAGGAATAAGCTCTAATTTTTATAAGCATTTTAAAATGAAGCTACTTTCAGAAAAAAAAAATTAGATGGTTGTTTTATAATAACATATCATAGTAGTGGGTTTTGTTCTGTTTCACTTTTACACATTTATCAGTTAAGTTAATTAGCAGGTAAAATATAATTTATATATCTGTCCTGCCTCTCATTTAAAGTTTTTCTTTTAAAAGATGGAGATCTGACCTGTAGCAGACCACGTATATTTATAGAGAAGCATTAGAGCAAAGCAGTGCAGCTGACAAGTAAATTTGGCTGTTTCTATGATCTGTAGCTTTTTTTTAAGACTAACTGAAACCATGACTAACAACTCATATCAGTGCTGACAGCATACACGTTAGCATCACAATATGACTTGGACAGTGAGAACGTTGTTAAGTTTTTAGGAATTTTATACAATCTCTAAACAAATGAATATTATTATTTTACCTATACAAATTTAACTAGCAACAGGATAGAAAATCTCTTAACTACTGTAATACTTCCCAATCACCTCCTATGCAACAGGTTAAACTATTTTCACACCTTACTTTTACAAGGTGAAAGAACAAATTATTTGTAACAAGTTTTCCTTAAGAGTGAGACTTGTCTTCTGAAATAGGGGATATGATAAGGCGAACATAAGCATTAACACGGATATTATTCCAATGTAAAATCTTTGTTTTCTAGACAGAGTACTCAGATGATTAAGAAAAACTTAAAAAAAAAAAACACAAACTTTACATTAAGAGCAGACCAATAATCTGCATTATTTTAACAGGGAGAAAACTAAACTTTAGTTTTACCCAGTTTAACTCAAAAGCTTTTTTTTTGTTGTTGAAATATATGATGAACAGACATCAAATTTAGTAAGCCTTGATTATGACAGACAATTCATTTCTATAAACTCCTTTTTTACAATTCTCTATATTCATTTAGGGCTTATAGTCAACAGTGGCTACCACAAACAAAATTCATTTCCTTAAAGTTCCTACTACTTTCTATATCCATTCTACTTAACAGTTTTTATTTGTCCAAACTGCATGTAATCAAAAATAAATTTGATAAAACTTCACAAAACTTTTGGAACTTTCATACTTCCTTTCAATAATAGTATTCATGAAGGGGAGAAGAAACAAATATAAAATAATGGAAGAAGGAAGAAATGTATGTTTGCTTTGGAACACAGGCATCTATATACTTTATACTCAGAATACACAAATGATTACAACATACCTAAAATCTTTCAGCCCAATTCTTCAAAGGACAGAAAAGCCCCAAGTTTGAAATATAATCAACTTTTTGATATTTAAGGGATTTATATCCAGAAAGAAACCCTCAAGATTTCCACATTATTCCCAAGTGCTAAATAATACCAGGAATATGTTGGTTTACAAATTTAAACTGTGGCTTTAAAAAAACTAGTTCAGAGCTCTGTTTATTTAATTTAAATTCTTTCTTATTTAAAAGTCTTAAAAGTATCGTTTGTTTTGTGAGGTCTTCTTAGTTATTCTTTATCTTCTTTTGAAATTCTTCCTGCCTTTTTATTCCTTTATTACTAGTCTTATACTGTGCCTAGAATATGTATATTCTAACTAGAATTTAAACTTTTTGAAGCTAAGAATTAGGTTTTTTTCCCGTTTATGGCAGCATTTACTAGCAGAAATATATTGATTGACATTAACAAAGCCACTAACAAATTCAAATTCTACCATATACTGCGGTGACAAATGGCCAAGTAACCAAAAGCCAGATTCTTTGAAGTCCAGGTAATCAAGGTCCTTAAAAAATTCCATTTATATTTTTTACTAAGCATAACCTATTTCTTATAAATAGAAAATGTTTGAAGCATTAACATATTTTAAATTTTAGTATACTTTATATAAGGCTTATTGTTACCAGGTACATTGCTCAGTTTATGTAATTTCACCCATCTAGTTAGGCTATTTTAAGAGGAATTTTGAGAATGGATTTATAATACTAGCTTATTTTATCAGTAAGCTTTTATAAATTTAGGGATAACATACCTAAGCTGAATAAAATCACATTTGTTCAGTTCAAATTTTTATCATAAAATTTATTTTATTGGAGGTTGAAAATAAAATCGTTGTTTTCATTATATTTTAAAATTACAGTTTTAAAAGTACATTGACTATCAAATTCTGGAAAATACACTGCTATTATTTAGTTTGTCCCAAGTCTAAATCCAGGAAAACTTTTCCATATTTCTCAAAGACCTTTCTTTAAACTTAGTGAAATTTGGTAATTAGATCTTAATCAGTTACTCCTGTCCCAGAGCTATTTATATTTTAATAATGATTTGATTACTTTAGTTACCATTGCAAAGGCATTATTGGAAAAAAATAATATTAAAAAATATAGCCTATTTTGTAGCATTTTTTTATGCTTACTATTTCTAATCTCCAGGCGAAGTAAAAAAAGAGTTCTAAACCATACTTCCCCCATCTTTCTGTGCCTAGCCCTCTCCCCATAACTACTTTAGGTGATTAGGCCTTCGGGCAGGGATAGGTTGCACAAAGAGAATGAAGACTGGCTTGATGAAAGTTTAAGGTGAGGGCTGGGCAGGGTTTGAGACTTCCTAAGCCCTTCTTTTAACTATTTCCAGTTATTAAATCTTTTTTACTAAAAGATGTGACCAGGATAATTGGAAAGATCTTTGCTTTTTCCAAAGGTAGCCCTTTGACAGCTGCTGCCTTAGGGAAATTCCAGGGATGGTTTCTTTTTTTTTATTAAAAAAAAAATTAACAACAAACAAACAAAACAATAAGATATCATTCCATTCTACATATATGATCAGTAGGGATGGTTTCTTTTAAATGTCCAGATTTGTTTACAGTAATTATAAAACTCAGGTTTTGAATCTTGCCATTCAGAGAGTTTTTTCTCTTTTGTTTTTACTCTTTTTTTACTTCAGAAGTACCAGTGTATTTAGAATTTATATAAAAATCTCAAAATATTTTGAGGCCAAATTATGTTACAGAAATAAAACCCCTTTTCATAGACTCATAACTAAAATATTTTCAAGTTTTAATACTAGTCCAAAGGTTCCCTTTTTAAAGAATTTCTGTTATCAGTAACCAATTAGGAACATTTGATCAATACAAATGCAGGAACATACCAACTAACAAATTTAAATAGACACTTAGCACTTACATTTAACACACCTAGACTGAACGTACCAGCTAAACAATTAAACAGATATTTCCTGCTTAACATACCAATTACCAATTAAGCAATAAACTCTTACTTTACCTAGGTAATACCCCAGCAAGCACTTAAACTGACCTACTTAATTTCATTAAATATGAATTAACTGTTGAATTACTCATTTTTTAGGAGTATATTCAACTGAAAAATTTAGGGCCTTAAACCCTGTACAGCATGGTATCCAGAAAACAGAATCATGTAGAGGGTAGAACAAGAGGGATTGTTCTGGAAGCATGACCCAGGCCTAGGTCTAGGGGACTTGACCATATTTATTCCCTAATCCAATTTTTTTTTTTTTTTTTTACATGGGCAGGCACTGGGAACCAAACCTGGGTCTCTGGCATAGCAGGCAAGAACTCTTCCTGCTGAGCCACCGTGGCCTGCCCCCTAATCCTCTTTTCATCTGATGATGTCCGGACATGGAAGTGGAAAAGGTTTTTCTGTTTGAAGCTCTTTATGGCACCAAAAGTCTCTGAAGTGACAACCGAACAGAGAATCCCAGTTGCTGAGCCTCTAGACTAAATTCAGTCCAGCTGCCGCAGAAGGCTTGTTTACCTGGCTTCCCAGCTCTGCTGGGGCTCTAGAGCCTCAGGCTTTGTCCCGTAGGAGTCGCAAAATTGTTCATGGACATAGATGGTGGATTCTTTAACCCAATGTGCTCAAATGACCAATTCCTGAGACACTGGGGCTTCAAAGAGAGAAAAAGTCTATTACTAGGTGCATAGTTGGAGAACAGGTGGCCTGTCGGCCCCAAATCTACTTGTTTATTACCCCTCCCTCATCATATTATTGGCTGGGCCTTGCAGGTGGACTTTCCATTTCGATTGCATCTCCTTTCTAGACTTAATTAAATGTGATCTGCTCCAGGGCTTAGTTTGGTATCTTTTTTAATTTGCACTTGCTCCTTTGATAACTTCATTCAGTGTCATGTTATTTAATACCTCTCATATGACGTTAATGTATAGCTTTCACAAAACACTGAACTAAGATCAGATTGTTTCCTTGCTATCTCCACTTTGATGTTTAACTGATATTTCAAGTTTAATAATATCCAAAACAAAGTCCTTTATTTTCCTTCCAAGCATGTTTCTCCCGCAATGTCTTCCATCTGCAAAGAGTGGCACCACCTTGCTTTTCAAGCCCCAAAGCTGGGAGTTATTAATTCTTCCCTCCACTCAGTTCCCACACCCAGTCCATTAGCGAATCTTCTTAGAAATGTCTCCAAATGTTCCAGATTTCCTCACTTTCAAGCCTGTGGTTCAAATCACTATTATTTCATGCTGGACTACCACGGTGGCTTTCTAGCTTGACCCTCTGCCCTTCTCTTACAAATTTTTTTTTTTTACACAGCTTCAAAACTTTTTTTAAAAACACAAAACATGTGACGTTATCCTCTAACTAAAATTATTTGGATTAACCAAGAACTTTTTACTTTAATTTGCTTCCTGCTTTACTCTTTACTCAGTGAGTTTTGTCTATTTTGGCCTTTATTCTCTTGTAAATATGTCAAGCAGGTTCCCACCTCAGGAGCTTTGTACTTGCTGTTCGTTCTGTTTTGAATACTCCTGTCCTTAGTTTTCTTATAATTCATTCATTCTCATGTTTAAGGTATCATTTCTACCCTACCTAAACATCTTATCCTAGTTATTCTGTTTCCTATGAATTCACTTACTTTTTTTTTTTTTTTAATTGTATAATATTACATATATACAAAGCAAGAAGGAAAAAGGCAACAGTTTTCAAAGCACTCTTCAACAAGTAGTTACAGGACAGATCCCAGAGTTTGTCATGGGTTACCATGGCATCCTCTCAGATTTTTCCTTCTAGCTGCTCCAGAACATAGGAGGCTGGAAGGAATAAATATTTTTTTATCATCACAATTAATTTTGTATGTGTGTGTGTGAAAAATAACTTATATACAAAAAAGCAATAATAAATTTCAAAGCACAGCACAACAATTAGTTGTAAAACAGATTTCAGAGTTTGGTATGAGTTACAGTTCCACAGTTTTAGGTTTTTACTTCTAGCTGTTCTAAGATACTCAAGACTAAAAGGAATATTAATTTAGTGATTTAGCGATCATATTCGTTTGGTCACTTTTTAGTTAAGTAAAATCCTGGAATCATAAACATTTAAATATAAAATAAGTGCATTGGTTTCTGGGTATATACTAAAATTTTTAAATACATTTTAAATACTAAATCCTATTTTTGATCATTGCTAATTTACTAAGCAATATGAATCAGCCTAGTAGTTTTCAATAAGGAAAATTGATTTCAGTTGGTTTGGTTATTTTTGGTTCCCATGCCTAGATAATATGGCTTATGTATGCTTGGCCAGTATTTATTTTGAATCACCAACATACTAAAAGAAAAGACTGACTCTATGGCTGTTCCAAAGCTCTTTAAATCCAGATCAGGTTCATGTCATGATTCAAAAAGTATGGTTTCTTTTTCTTTTTCTAGAAGGCTGGGAAGAATGGTACCAGAAAAATCAAGATAAGCATGGAAGTATTGAGAGTGGCTATGCTTATAACACTTTTGGAAAACTTCACCTGAGCACAAACCATGTTTCCTCAAGACAAAGACTCCACAAGTATAACAGACACGGAAAAGGTTTGACACAAAACTCAGGCTCTGCCAGAAGTTATATAAGAAAGAATTCCGATAAGTTTCATGGATATGCGGATTCATATTTTCTTAAGCATCAACGAGTTCATATAGTAGAAAAAAACTGTGTATGTAGTGAATGTGGGAAAGCTTTTCGTTGTAAATCACAGCTCATTGTACATCTCAGAATTCATACAGGAGAGAGGCCTTATGAATGCACTAAGTGTGAAAGAGCTTTCAGTGCCAAGTCAAACCTTAATGCTCATCAGAGAGTTCATACAGGAGAAAAACCCTATGCATGTAATGAATGTGGGAAAGTCTTCTCTTTCAGGTCCCAGCTTATTGTCCATCAGGAAGTTCACACAGGAGGGAAACCCTATGGCTGCATTGAATGTGGGAAAGCCTACAGTTGGAAGTCACAGCTTATTTTACACCAGAGAAGTCATACAGGAGTGAAACCCTATGAATGTAGTGAATGTGGAAAAGCCTTTAGTTTGAAGTCACCATTGGTTGTACACCAGAGAACTCATACTGGAGTGAAACCCCATAAATGCAGTGAATGTGGGAAAGCCTTTAGGAGTAAGTCATACCTCCTTGTGCACATCAGAATGCATACAGGAGAAAAACCTTATCAATGCAGTGACTGTGGGAAAGCCTTCAATATGAAGACACAACTCGTTGTACATCAGGGAATTCACACAGGAAATAATCCTTATGAATGCAGTGAATGTGGGAAAGCCTTTGGTAGGAAGGAACAGCTCACTGCACATCTGAGAGCTCATGCAGGAGAGAAGCCCTATGGATGCAGTGAATGTGGGAAAGCTTTCAGCAGCAAGTCATACCTCGTTATACATAGGAGAACACACACAGGAGAGAGACCCTATGAATGTAGTTTCTGTGAGAGAGCTTTTTGTGGGAAATCACAGCTCATTATACATCAGAGAACTCATTCAACAGAAAAGCCCTATGAATGCAATGAATGTGAAAAAGCCTATCCAAGGAAGGCCTCACTCCAGATACATCAGAAAACTCATTCAGGAGAGAAACCTTTTAAATGTAGTGAATGTGGGAAAGCTTTCACTCAAAAGTCATCCCTCAGTGAACATCAGAGAGTTCATACAGGAGAGAAACCATGGAAGTGCTCTGAATGTGGGAAGTCTTTCTGTTGGAATTCAGGACTTCGTATACATCGGAAAACTCACAAGTGAGGAATCAATATGATGCAATGAATACTAGAATGATCATATAGACAGGATACACAGAGCAGAATGTTCTAAAAATACCTTTATGTCAGATGATTCATATAGGAGAAAGTCACATTTTGAAAATAAATATACAGAAGCTGTCAGAAGCCATACAAATCTTTGTAGACAAGAGAATAATGGAAGGAATAAGGAGTAGTAGATGTTTCAAATGTAGGATCATTTTGAAAATTTAATTCACAGAATTCATGAGCACCTTATAAATTGAATAAATCAGAAAAGAAGTTTCCCGTAGGTTGTACATGGAAAATCACTTTTCAGGTTTGAAGGTATGTTTTTTAAAGAGTACAGAAAATCTCCACTATAAATGGTAGACTTTCATGATTGAGTATGAAAATTTGTTTTAAGTATAAATATAGCAATGGTCAAAAACCCAGAAAGGAACATATTCTAAAACTTGTGGGATATTTCATGTGACTTTTCTGAGTAACATTAGCTCTTAAAAACTTTGGTATTTTTGAATGTAACTTTTTATACACGTATTTGATAGTTTGTGGGGTAACATCCCACATTCGCCATACTGTATGCTAAATACCAGCATTATCTTTTTATTTCTTAGCATTAGAATTTATAATAAAATAACAGCTCATTATGAAAGGATACATTTTCACTCCAAACAGATTTTTACTTCTTATTCAGTAGTCAACATAAGCAGGTTTAGCAGTCGTTAAAGGCTTCCTCTTAAGAGAACTCATCATAATGAATTGTTATTATTTCCTTGCATTTCAGTATCTGTTCCCCTTTCATTGGTAAAAGTACTCAAGTTTTCTTTGGAGAAATACCTCTCTGTTGTGTGCATACTTGTGGTAATGTCCTTTATACTAGCCAAAGGTGGGCATTAGGCCCATTGTTGGTAATAGGATCCTTTCCCCAAGTATTTCTTGTCTGTAGTTCAGTCTTACATGAACCAGAGGGGGAATGTGGAAATTTATTTATTCTTGTTCCAGAAATCTACTGAGATCATCAATGAGTTTATTTCTAGAACAACTCTAGATACTGTTCCTTTTTGAGCCTGGCTGTCTGGCCTTCTGTGTGCTTCCTGAGATATTTCCAATAAAATATTTCTTCTGCATAAGAGGAATGAGTTTGTTTCTTGTAATTTGAGGCCTCTAATTGATAAAAGTGTTGCCCTGAAATAGTGTATAAGTAAAACACTATTCAAAAGAAAAAGGATTTCTACAGGCATACCTTGAGATATTGTGGGTTCAGTTTCACTGCAAAAAAGTAAGTCATATACATTTTTTTGTTGTTGTTTCCCAATGCTGAAAAATACTATGTTTTCATGATACTGTAAGTCTGTGAAGTATCACTCTCTAAAACAAAAACAAAATCAATATGTATGCCTTAATTAAAATGTGACACAGAGACACAAAGGACCTGCTGTTGAAAAAATGGTGCTAATAGACTTGCTTGATGCAGGGTTGTCACAAAACTTCATTTGTAAAAGACAGTATCTTCCAAGTGCAGTAAAGTCAAGTGCAATAAAATGAGGTAGGCCTGTAATTTTTTTTTCTGAGACAAGAAGAAAAACTTTAAGATGCCTACTTATATTCCAAGATAGAAACTTTTTAGCTTATAGTATGAAATCATGTCATTATTTATATTTATCTAGTGTTCTGTGACCCTTGATTTTGGGAGCACTCAGGAAATTTGGCCATGGAATAATTTATGAGGCTTCTGACTGCATCAAGTAATGTAAAACCAGATCCAGCCCTGGCCCTGACATGAGAAGTAAGAGGCTAGAAACTGCCATAATATAGAGGGAAGAATTGTAATGCTTAGTGACACCATACTGGATTGGACCCGTTAAATGTTCCCCCAAAGACCAAAAGAAATGTGTTATTAAAAACAGCAGCTGTCTATCACAATGAGACTCTGCGAATGTGGAAACCTTGTGTCTGATGCTCCTTTCAGCTACTATATCAACAAAAGAGTAGAACATATGGAATAGAAATAAATAATAGGGGGAACAAATGAAAAAAATAAGTTTGGTTTGAAATGCTAGTGATAGACGAGGGCAAGGGGTAAGGGGTATGGTATGTATAATCTTTTTTTCTC